>JASWJB010000324.1:0-50232 GCA_032433595.1 Conoideocrella luteorostrata
CGAAGCCAAGCCAAGGGTTGGGTGTGGTGCATCTGCAGTAACTATAATTGCACAATGACGGATAACGCGAGTTGGAGTAGTGGATATTCTCCAATCTCCGTATCTGGGAAGCTGATAAAAAAAAAAAAACCATAGTAGGTAACTTGCTGTGCGACGAATGACAGCTCGGCGTTGTTACATAATACATGTTCTATGCATGGCGTATATGTATTAACCGCGCAAATCCCCGAGTCTCATCTTTCGGGTACTGAAGCTCTCAGGCTCTGGAGCACGTAGAGCTTGAAATGCGGCATACCAACCCAGTACCAGGCGGCAAGCCTCTCGTGGGACTCGACTGCATCTATTTTTGACGCAGCACTATACTCCTTACTGGGAGGCGTCAAGTAATCAATGTAGAACTGAACACGACTTGATACCTTTCGTCCCTTGCCTTCAGTACGTTTGACATTTATTAGCTGATGAATCCATCGGTGCGGAAGAGTAAATGAGGTAACCACAAGGTTACTCCTAACGGAGTATGGAGCGGGCGGGGATTTCCCCGCAGCCAATCTGAGATGGCGGCGTGGTTATTACGGCTATTACGGAGCACTACGGAAGAGTAAGTACAGGTTCAGTTCTACCATTAAATATTTGATGAACACCAACCCCGGCCTTGCCGGATTGCTGTATCACCCTCAAACATGTCACTGTCATTCTCGACTTACCGCCAGACAGATAATGGCTTGCGCAGCAAGAACGCATCCTCTCCGCCAGCCCCCCAACCATAAGCCTCCTGTGCCACGCTGGCAGCTGGTCCTCCCTGGCAATGTGACTCGCATCTTTACCGCTTATATTGGCATCCAGCCCCGCAGCGGAACTACCGCAAAAGCAGTGCTGGACCAAGTGTCTAGCAGAGTCGAAGCATGGCTGCATGAGGAGTCGCCCAGTCGGCCACAGACCGCTGAGTCCTTCGTCGTCTTGGATGGAGACGACGTCCGCGGTGCCAAGGTTTGGCTTTGCTACTGGGACGATGAAATTCAAGGCAAGGAGGCCTTGCGGCGTCTTGATCTGCCGTCTGTTCACTCAGCTTTGCCAAGTACAGACCAGAGCAGCACTGGCATTTGGAGTGAAAGCTTCTCCACGCCAACTACGAGGCTCGAGACCAATTACACCGGCTTAGACTACTTGCCAGGGTTGGCGCAATTGCACAACACCAGCACGGAACCACACACTATGACGGCTTACTGGGGCGCTGCCCGCGATCGAATCTCCGACTCCGCCCACGACCTCTTTGAGAAGGACGCGGCCATTGACATGACACCGCGGGCCGAATCGGAAAATAGCACCACCAGGCATTTAAGCGGCGTCAACTACAAAAACATGATTCACATCCGCTCCGGCCAATTCTGGCAGTCCTGCGAGCCTGAGGAAACATCCTCGTACGAAGAATCCCTCGAACCAACCCTGCGGGCTGGCTTGCAGTATCTATGGGATAACCGCCTTGTGAGCGGCGCTCTCGGGCTGAGGTATCTGCGCAACACTGACGGTACTGACAGAATATTGAAGGAGACATGCGGTGCTGGATTCTTCTGCAACCTGCAAAATTTGGAAGACTGGGCTAAAAAACACCCGTCACATGTGGCTATATATACAGGGGCTATAAAGCATGCCAGGAGGTTTGGGGAGGGACGCAAGTTCCGGACCTGGCATGAGGTGTCCGTTTTGAATGAGGGCGATGCGCATTTTGAGTACATCAATTGCTTGCCGAAGACGGGTGTAATCCGGTTCTTGAAATTGCAAGAAGTTGAAGAAAAGCGAGTCGGCTCGGAAGCATCTCAGCGAGAATGAGTCTTGTGCCCAGAACATAGGCTGGTAACAGGCGGCTTCCGATCCTTCAATCTTACGCGCCTCTTAAGACGGTGTGCGAGACACCAGTCCGATTGTGCTGACGTAATACTAAACCTCTGTGCCTCATCGCTGTGTACTCCGTACCCGAAAGCCAGATATTTGATGAATGGAATTCATTAGACCAATAAGCTCAAGTAGATAGTATACTTCACACAGTGCTCTCTCGCATTTGGTAGGGCATTGCTCCTCATTCTTGCCATCAACAATTCCAGCTCGAAAAGACAGCGTTCTAACTAGAGTCGCAATAACGCAGAGACTATGTTGAACTTTTGCCTTTTCCTCCGTTGTGTCAAACTCTTTCGCTCAATATTTCTTTAAATTTCGAAAGTCGCGATACTACAACGACAGGAATTAAGATCGTTTATTCGTAAGGCTTATCGACCTGGTGGTGAGACCACAGTGTGTACATCTCCTTTCAATGAGCTTAATTCAGTGGATTTTGACTACCATACGCAACTGAAGGTTATTCAACTTCTGAAGACGCGGATGAAGACTTCGCGAGACTGCTACGGCTAGAATCCTCAGACGTGTAGGTAGATTAGTTGAACAAGCATTTATTACCTTAGGTACAGACTCGGCTCTTTCATAGCTGGCCTTGAAAGATTCCCAGCCAAACATAACACACAATATACACACATTTAAATCGTGCTGTCTCCAGGAACCGGAGAATGCCAGCCTTCTTATGCCTGGGACCCGGACATTCGTCACTTGGAAGTCGTCGCAAAAAGCCCTGGTGACTTGCATCTGGCTAATAACGAGATATCAGTATGAATATTGAGAGAAAAACCGCGAAGGCGTGGAAAATTTACTCATCTTCGATTATACTTTCTCCAATTTATTTGTCAGTATGCACTGAGGCGGCTATAGCCATTCTTAATCTCAGCCCCATAGCGGACAACACGTAAGATTCCAAGCATGCCACTTTTTTGAACTTGAATCATTTTGATGTTGTGTGGGCGAAATGAAGGCTCTAGGGTGGCTGAAATGGAGGCTCTAGGGTGGCTGAAATGGATTCACGTGAGTTTTTATTTACCCACATAGCGAGTTAAAATATTCCTTCGCAAGATGGACACAATGCATAAGACAGAGAGCCGTGAACCTTACAGTGATCAACTATTGGGCCATGATCGGTGCCTGAAACAGCTCATGGTGGTGGATAGAGTGTGAAGCAAGACGTGGATTCGCTTGTTCGTATTCGGGACTTGGATGCATATATCTAACATAAACCCTTTTGTTTTTTCCAACTGGATGGAGGATCGGGCCGATGTGGGACGGTTTAGATTTGGTTTGAAAGTTGCATTGGCACTGCTCAGAGAAAGAGCCAATTGGCGCTAGAAATTTTGGATCTTGGAGCTCAGATATGTTTATAAAACGTCCGCCGCAGTTTTATATTTCGAATTGTTGGTCGATGTTCTCTGGCACGGTATATTCGAATTCTAACTCGGGGTTATGGGGTCATCAGTACACAATATGGAATATCTTCCATGGACGCCCTTTTTGTACGTCGTCCACTGTCTTAAGCATCAATCTCGCTGATCCATCATGTAGAAACTCAAACCCGTCCTGTCCGACACGATGAAGTCGGCAAATAAACCCCCTGCCGCATTCGCATCCCCATGTTTCCTGCTTTGCAACAATGCCTGACTCCTCTAGAGTCATTGTGGATTCCAGTATGTCGGCGATGATCTTGGTGCTCCAGATTGCCTCTTTTCGGGGATACTTCCTCAACAGCGAAATCACACGCCGTCGGATCCTACCATCGCGGCAGGCTCTTCCTACATAAAAAAGCGGTTCGCAGAGAGAGGCGTACAGAGACAGGCAGCTTTCAAATGCATAAGGCTCCAGTTTACGCTTCCATCCATACGCCTGCTCTGCGAGTTTGACGCTATGAGCAAAGGAGTCCTTGTGCTGGTCCCAGCACATGTGCGGATCCCAAAGATTGGCTTGGAGAAATATCTCGAGGAAAACAGCGTACGACCCGAGCAGAAAAGCATTAATAATATCATTGCCTGTAAAGAGAATATCGCCATGTTTGTTGGCTTGCAGTAACTCGTGAAACTTTGGCCGCCAAACAGCAAAACGGTCCCTGTAGAAGCTGCGCCAGTCTTTTTCTGGCAATGCAAGACACGCAGAATGAGGTGCTCGCTGGTCCTGGTTATATTGATCCTTGAGAAGGCACCGCAGTAGAGGTTGGAAATTCACGCACGCGTCACTGAGGGACTGAAACGACGGTTTATATGCGCGTAATAACATTCCATCAAAAATTTGTCGCAGGGGCGATGTACGTGCACAGGGGAGCCCCGCTACGAGCTGAAATTCGAAGGTGGTGATAAGCGATGTGATGGCATGTACAGAGAAAACACCTTTTTTCTGCGCGTCTGAGTCGTATAGCCAAAACTTCCACTGGTGGAACAGTGTAATACTATTCTTGGCGTGTACAATCGCGTCGTTTCTATCGCCGGAAAAAATACTGATGATGGAGTAGAAAATGCTAGTCGTAAGGAGCGTCTCTTGTGAGGAGTAGGTTTGACTGTCTTGTTGCACGGCGTTTATAATGTGCGTTATCGAGGCATTGTATTGTGTCACAGAGAACTGATAAAGATGATTGATAACGCTGGCATTATGCTCATTGTCATAGTCCATGAGCTGAAGCCGTTTGTGCATACTGGCAAGCGCAAGGCCGGCATGCCACATGGCAGGGTACACGTTGAGCGACTGCAGAATCCTGTTGGCCGCGGATGAACAGCCTAGTCTGCCTACTGTTTCGGTGCAAAAAAGTTGGAATACTTGAGCTTCTTGTACCGTCGGTCTCGCTTGGAAGGGCGATAGAAATCGACGAGAAAGATGGCTGACTGGGCTACGAACTATGGAGTCGTAGCCGCCGCATATACGATGCGTGGAAGTACATCGTTTGCATGAAGGCTTTGCTTCGTCGCATTTCAGGTGACGAGATCTGCAAGGTAAGTTTGAGTATTTGTTTGGGAACAGTGAGGCTGAAGTTCTCACCTGCAAATGGTGCAGCCAGTCCTAGTTTTGGGAGCCCAGCGCCTGACTCGAGATGCTTTGGGCTGGCCCGATTGAGGGTCGGTGGTAGAATTGCCATCTACTCTTACGGAGATAGTAGCATTTGGCCGTGAAGTCGACATTGTGACCTTGGATGTTCCTGTGTTGGCGAATAGATAGACAACCCTTTCAGCCGACGTCGGCTGTAGTGGTCCGGGCAGGATGATTTAATTTCCTGTACAGATGTTGGTCTCGTTTGGCTCAATAATAGTGTTAAGGATATCCGCCTGAGAGGTTTTCCGGTGATTGACTATCCGTTGAGCGGTAAAAAAATTGACCGGGCAAGGAAGACCTGCCAAGCAATAAAAGCAAAATATAATCAAAGGCCACGATACAGCGTGCGAGTTGATGATTAGTAACATTAGGCATTAATCTGCACTCTGATAACTAGAGGTTTATGTCCCTATGCTCTTAAGCGGAACACTTTGAGGTATATGGTGTAACGTCAGGGCGGGGAGGGGATTACGTACCACTCTTTATCACTCCGAAGTCATGTCTCAAATTCAGCTGCCGAGCATCCGGTCGAATGTATATGCAGGGGCGTCAGGCCAATCAAGATAGCAGGATAAGAGGTACTTACTCTACCACCTAAACTGCACTATAAAGAAAAGTTCCAGCAACCTGGCTCTTTGTCAGCCGCTACACACATTGCCAGGTTTTCGTAGGCTAGCTAAGGGGGTCACTGATCGGTCTGGTCTACATTTGACAAGCTAGTCCATTTGTATGTTACCAACAGCTCACTGGGCGGGGACGATGTCAGTTCGAGATTTGTAACAAACACCCGCCTCTTGCCGGATCCGTCGGCTAGGGCTGGCGATATATCTCCCGATTTGGGTGGGCAGGGGAGGAGGAGGCATGAATAGTCGCTGGCTGGCGAAGTCGCATCGCCATAAGTGGGCATCTCTGAAAATTGAAGCAAGTCGCAAGCATCGTCTTCCAGTCTATTCAATTCTTCAAAATGCTTTAGCAAAAGTCTCATGTGGAACTATTTCTAGTGCGACTTTAATTTCTGCTATCTTGAAATTTGTTAAACTTGCAGATATATCATGTTGCTGTTGCAGAGATGCGCTTCTGTTAGCAGAGTCAACATTTTCGGACACCAGCGCTTTCACCGTATTGTTTGTATCCATCTGCTTGGCCTTTGGCTTTGGCCGAGTGCGCCAGTCTTGAAGAAGCATATCATCGAAAATAGCATTGGAGTTGTTGACCTTGTCGATGAAGTTTTCTCTGCTCAGTCTTTTCGTTCTGTACATAGACAAAACGAACATTATTGGCTGACAGATTGTCAAATCGAAATTGAGAAATGTCCTTGATGCCACCCGAGGGAACAACGAGAAGCCCCTTCTGCTGCGGGTTTCCAACTACATCACAGAGCGCATATCAGCGGGAGTGAGTCCATCGTAGGCTTTGCTTAAACCGAGTGAGATATATCCTGTCGTCAGAGCCGTAAGCGCCACAAGACAATCAATATTAGCTGAAGAAAATATGTGGGCTGTTACTCATAATTTGTGAGACATCTTGAATGTACAGTCTCAAAATGGCAAAACAAGGTACACTTGCAGCGACCCTCTCATACCATTGGGTGATTCCGACTCTCATTCACGGGCTCTTGCGTCTTTCAGCGGTTGCAATGAAACGTATCTACTTCTATATTGCGAAAAATCGTCTTAGGGAATACTACTTTATTGTAATTAGATAATAAATACATGAACGCGCTAGGTCCTCGAGGTATCTCCTTTAGATGACATTGATATAGTTAGATCAGCTTAAACAGTTCTCTGCGTTCGTCAACGGTCACTACTCGGGGTTTCAAGTATAAAGCCGTTTGCTGCTCTAACCAGCACACTCGACGCCTTTCCGATATACAGTGATCGGCATCAAGGTTTCATAAACACCACCATCACTACTCCGTAGAGCAACCAGAAGAAGTATACAATACTTCGTGAACCAGCCTTTAGCTTGTGTGGCTGTTTCTACTTGATGGGGCATTAGACGAATTAAATTCTGAAGAATTCCATTATTTTATTCCGTGCCGGGCTTGCTTAGAAGCTTAGCCTTTCCACGGTACCAGCAACCGTGCAAAATCTTTATTGCTTGTTCCTGTATCTCTCACTCCAAATCATGAGCATAAGAAGTGATGGGCACAGGTTCAACTCTGGTCTGAGCCCGCCCTGAAACCACTGTCCTTTGCAGCATTGCTAGCCAGGATATATAAACTCTGATCGCGCATGAGTTCCGAAATAGGAACCTCAGCGTTAATTTCTTTCGCGAACCAATTTTTGATCTCAAGGGCGATCAATGAGTCCACTCCAGACGCATAAATAGGCAGCGAGGTATCAATGTCCGTCGCCGGGACAGCGAGCACACGCGAAAGCTTTGCCTTGAGGGCTTCCAGCACCACGCTCGTCGCTTCAGAGTCGTCTTTTGTATCCTTGAGTAGGATTGAGGGCGGCATCTCTTTTTTCTTTGCCCCGTCATCATCGTCTGCGAGCTGTGCTGTGGTGTCGTACCGCAGTGCGCTGAAAAGCGGCTTCTGCGACCACGCAATGTCTTCTTTGGCTTCCGCCGATAACGACGCAAAATATCCAAGACCAGTGACCATCTGTGTAACTGCTGGGTAGTCGGTCAGAGAGGGAGAAAGACAATACTCGAGACATGCGAGTAGGTCAGGTTTGGGCATGCCACCCATTCCTCGACGCTTCAAGTCGTCATCCAAGTTCCGCTCGGCAGCTACGCCAATGCCAGAGATGGCGCCGAGATCAATGGAGATGCCATGCTCGTTTTGTGCGCGTCGGTGGCGGGCCAGAGCATCTTGAAACGTGTTACCTGCCGCGTAGTTGCTTTGCCCGGGTGAGCCTATGATGCCGGCAATCGATGAGAACATAATGAAGAAATCCATGCCACGCGGAAGAACGGTGTGTAAAGACCATGTGCCTTGCACCTTGGGCTTAATCGCCTCCATCCATTGGGCGTGGGACACGTTTTCAAAAACCCCATCCTATCATTCACGTTAGCCACCGTCTGAGTTGGTAGCGAGGTCGGATTCACAAGAAAGAAGCACATACAGAAAGAAACATGGCAGCTTGAAGACAACCCTTGACGGCAGGCATAGACAGTTTCACACTATCGATCGCGGCCCTCACCGAATCCGCGGATGCCAGGTCGCATTTCGGTGCCTCCACTCTAACTCCCTGACTTTCCAGCTCGTTGACGAGATTCTTGGCTGCCTCGGACGAAACACCAGATCTGGAAAGCACAATGAAGTTGCGTGCACCGCGGTGAGCCATCCAAGGGATTAAAGCGCGTCCGAGACCACCAAATCCGCCAGCGATAACATATGATGCGTTGTCACTGAATCTGTGCGGGATTCTCTGAGCGGGCACCACCTGCATTGCATTCTTTCGTTAGCATGGTGGACATCGTTATAGACCGTTAGTGGTTAGTATACTAACAGCAATTGTGGCGCTTTCATCCATGTCAACGACGACCTTGCCCTCATATTGACATTTGCGCACTTGCTCAAAAGCATCTTTAAGATCTGCAACCGAGAAAACCTCTGGTGGCGGCAAGCGACATAGTTTTCCGGCATGTGAAATGAGCTTGGTGGCAGCAGCCAGCGTCCCTGCTAATAGTTCCTCACGATCGCTCGCAAATATGGAGTGAATTACTTGCTCGGTATATGTCACATCTCCGTTGTGGAACTTTTCGATATTAGGCTTGACCGAACCCTCGACGTCACTGGTCACAATGAACCTTCCACCATTAACAATGTTGCGCCATGAGTCAAATTTGTCTGCACAGCCGGCGAGATCCAAGACCAGGTCAAATTCCGCCGAGATGCTCTCTCCACTTATATAGATGTGATCTCTTGGGATATTAACATAATCTCTCACCAATCTTAGCTGATGTTGATCGTCGACTGTCATGTATATGTTGGCACCAAGAGTCTCGGCCATTTGACCGGCTGCGAGTCCTACAGTGCTTGCACCGCCATGAATCAAGATCCTGTCGGATGCTTGAAGTTTCGCTACCTTAACAAGCTCATAGTATGCAGTGCAGAAAGCATATGGAAGCCCGGCGGCCTCGTGGAATGACATGGATGGAGACATTTTTGTGATAGACGAAGCTCGTATGCGAACATATGTGCCCACCGATCCAGACGAACAATGTCCACATACTCGGTCACCAACCATGAAACCAGCTTTCACACCTGCCTCGACTACAATGCCGGAGAACTCGCTACCGAATCCAGTTCCAGCCTTGGTGCCTTTGGCGATGAGGTAGTCCGGATTGTTCAAGCCCGAGGCTTTGATCTGAATGAACAGTTCATCGGCTGCTATGGGAGCTCTTGCGCTTGGTGCATCCACAAAGCGGAGAGTGTCCAGATCGCCTGGCGTCTTAATAGAAAGAGAAATAGAGCGGGTGCTATTTGCCCTTAAACTTGAAGGCTCCGGCTCTGGGCGGATCAGTTGGTCTTTGAGATGTTGATTGAGAGTGGTGGACGTCATGACGCGAGGCACGTGGAAAGAACCCTTGCTGTAGCAAATTTCAGGCTCATGAAGCACATTCGAATCAAATGATTGGTACAGAATAGACGAAATCATAGCCGCCATACTCGGAGCATCACTCGCCTCGAAAGAAAGTTCGGTGTACTTGCAGTTCAGCCGCTCGGTCGTCAACGTACGTCCAAGGCCAGTGAAGACTCCAAGATCAGGGTTTTCGGCGGTTAAACCGCAGCCTTTTGTCACCCAAATTATTCGCGCATTTGTTTGACAGAGAATAAGTTTCAGTGTATCGAAGTTGGTTTTGTTGATGTCTTTAAGATATGATTGTTGGGTCTCAAGGAGGAATACGTAGGTAGCATTTTTCGGAGGCTGGGTTGCGAGTTGTTGCATGCTTTGGACGGAAAAATGGACAGAGTCCTTGTTATATCCGGCCACCTCGATTTTTTTTGCAAGACTAACCTGTTCAGACTCGTTCTTATCGACGACAAGAACAACATCTTGAATCGTGTCGTCAGATGCAGGAGTTGGAATTGTGGCTGTTGCTATCAAGACCGATTGCGATCGATGGTCCTCGGTGTCATGATCCGGGAGGTCAAAATCGACGCCGTTGAACCCGGAATCTTTCAGTGCTTTGTGCCACCCATCAGTTGAGACAATTGGAGTGAGTCTCCTTTCCGGCTCAACACCAACCCACCATCCCGGAACCAGCCCGAATGTAAGCCCAACTCGAGACGTTTCGGTACCAGTTGTCTCATACAATATCAATTGCCCGCCATCTTTCAGCAGGGATCGCACGTGTTGCAATGTTCTGCGCAAGTCCGTAGTAGCATGCAATACTAGAGATGCGATAATGACATCATACTTTTTCTCCTGGAATCCCTGTAATGCAGGCTTCTTGTCGATATCTAAGACTTTGAACTCCATTCGCGAAAGCAACGGCGAGAAATTCTCTTGAGCTCCTTCGAAGAACGCTGATGAGATATCGGTAAAGCAGTACTCGCTGAATCGCATAGCCTCCTTATCCATGCCTTCACTTGAGAGCGCCTGTAGAATAGGTCGAGTGGCGCCGCCTGTCCCGGCGCCGATCTCAAGGATTTTGATTTCGGGATTCTTGTGTGCTTTGAGATCGACGAAAGACGAGATGCGATTGTACGCAAGATCGTGTACGCCACTGGCGTACAAGCTATTTGCAAGACCGGAATTGAATAAGAGATCAAGGCCGTCCATCTCTCCTCGTAGGATAGGTATTAAGGCCTTACCAGTCTCGTCCAATAATATGCTCGTTCCGTCACGCGCGACGAGCTCTTCCACAAAGGCAGGGCGCGTTGTCGGATCTGCAAACTGCGGATGAGCTGCCAACAGCGAAGCATACTTCTCAGGATAAAAAATAGCTTGCATCCAAGCGTGATATTTCCGCAGAAATTCCGGCAGAGTTTTGACCTTCTCTTCATCAAGCATTTTTAGGGCTTCATTCACCGCATGCAGCGAAATGAGTTCTTGTCGATCGACATCAATTTGTGCCGGTGCAGCTAGACCCAATTTCCTGCTAGACTCTTGCAAGTACTCGACTATTTGCTCTGTGCTAAGCCGCGAAACATCGGGTCTCCATGCAATATGGGAGACGTGAAGATCTGGTTCGGCTTGGAGCGAATCAAGACTGAACTCGGACGCCTCGCAGAGACCATCTACTGTAATGAGTTGTTTGAGGTCATCGGCCTCCACGGCAGCGATGGACGTCTCAACCTCGCGGAAACATTTACGGCTGATCTTGGATGCGACACGCAAGGTAGGCTGTGCGGCGGATTCGAATTTGGCAGAGATCCGCAGAGTTTTCAAAGTTGTTGGGTGTACGCGGGGGATCTGCTTCAGACCACCCATAGCAATCGCCGCCTTGTTGATCTGAAGAATACTTTCGAGTATAGTTGGGTGTAGTAAGTAGACATCTTCTCCAGTCCCTGAGACTGACACTACGTTTCGAGAGAGATCCATTCCAACGATTGCTTTGCCACCTTGATCACAGAACTTGAAATTTGATGACGCTTTCTGAAAAGACGGGCTGGCTGGAAATCCCATGGCTGCGATGTTCTTGTAGAATATTTTGGGATCGACACTTTCAGAGCAATCCATGTTGTATTCATCCACTTTTTCTTGCGTTAGTGGTCCAGAGTCTGTATAGACGCTTTGAGACGAGGTCTTTCCAGACAGAGTGCCGTCGCATAAAATTCGAGGCTCATCAGCCTCCCAAGCATAGATTGAGAACTTGAACGTTGATGGCAGACCACTTTTCACAATTTCGACGGGCCTTAGTACGGTTTGCACCTCAACCTCTTTCCTCGCAGCGGTGAAAGCCAGAGGTGTGCCAAACTCAACGTCGTTCAATTCATATGCAGAAAATTTTGTATTGTAGTCATAGAGTTGCCTCAAAGCTTCAATGGGCATCGTGAGAAGGGTGGTAGGGTTAATAATGATGCTGTCATTGAGAGCCCCCTCCCTTAGCCAAGGGATATCGGAGACGGAGATAAAGTTCCTCCATCGTGGCTCCAAAATGTTCCAATCCGTGGCACGATTTCCGAGCAGCTCATGGCGGGGATATTTCCTGAATCTATGGTTCCTACTGATCCTGCTCTCATGCCAGTAGGACTGCGAATGATTGAAAGGATAGCTGGGAAGGTTGGTTAACGGCGCCACAGAACATTTGTCCAAAGACGGATTGTTCACGCTGGCGATATTGACGGGAATGTTCCGACACGCTAGTCTACCTATCGCATTCAAGCAATTCGTTTGCGCCGGGTTATTCCGGAAAAGTAGTGATTCGTATTCAAAATTCTTGTCTTGATTCAGAGCACAAAGGATGTCCCTCATGGAGCGCTGCAGCACGGCGTGTGGCGCTATTTCGACTAATTGGCCATGGAAGCCTTCAGCTCCGGCAGTAGAAGCGATGAGATTTTTCAGCGCTGGATAAAATTTAACCTGGCCAAGGAGGTTATCTACCCAGTACTGCGGGTCCCGAAGCTCTTGGGACGACACGATTTCCTTGGTCACTGAGGAGAACATGGTCGTTTGGGTCTCTCGGACCGTTCCTTTCGAGGCTGGCTGTGTAGGGTGTTTTGCTTGTAGCTTACCCATATGACGCAAGTATTCATCACCAACAAAGTTCATATGTTTCGAGTGATACGGGACGGTGATGGCAAGTGGTCGGCAGAATATGTTTTTCTCTGCGAGCAAGTCGCCCAGTGCACCCAGAGCGGCTGTCTGACCTGACAACGTGACATTGACGTTGCTGTTCACGCAAGCAACTTGGATACAGTGCCGACCGTACTTTTTCTCCAGCCGGGTAATGTATGGCGTGATTTCTTCTTCCGAAAGTCCCACTGAAGCCATAGTTCCATCAATCTTGCCAGATTTCTCCATCTTGTCCGCAACCACACCACGGAAATACGCTACTTTGATGGCAGATTCGTGAGACAAAGACCCAATGGCATACGCAGCAGCAATTTCTCCCGACGAATGTCCTATGACAGTATTTGCAGTGAGACCCCAAGAATCGACTAGGTCAAACAAAGCGATTTGTAGTGCTGTGGCGAGAGGCTGAGAAAATTTAGGAATGAAGACTTGTGTTGTGTCACTACTTTTGTGAAGCTCCTCTGCTACATGTTAGTGAAGGGCCTTGTGTTGTCCTGGAAAGAAATTCTAAATTACCTAGCAAAGACCAATCGCTGCCCAATTTCCTCATTAAGCGGTCTGATTTCTCGATGCTCTCGCGGTACGTTTTGTATATTGGAATGAGATCGACGCCCATCTTGGCGTAGTTGGCACCTTGACCGGAGAATATCAGCGTGAGATGAGGGACAACTGACGATCGGGTGGGTTTCGAAATTTTCGACGTAAGGTCTTCTTGGAGGTCCGAAAAGGAGGAGGCAAGAAAAAAAGATTTCCACGGAAGTTTACTCCTTCTCTCGTTAAGTGTATAGGCGAGGTTGGTAAGGTATTCTCGGCCCTTCCCCTTCAATCTTGGATCGTTTGATGAAAAGTGACTCTCAAGCTCTGTGGTCAGTCGCTCAATACCGGCTTGATCAGCCGCTGAGAGGGTGAAAATTCTTGTTACGCTCCTCGAGGGTGATAAATTTGCGGCGGTTGAAATATTATTCCCAATGGTTTGGTCATTAACATGGCCATCGGCATGACCATTAGTATAACCATTGGCACAACCATTGGCATAACTGTTGGCATTACCGTTGGCATTACCGTTGGCATAACCACTAGCATGACCATTGGCATGACTATTCGCATGACCATTCGTATGGCCGTTAATATAATCATTGACGTGACCATTGGCATAACTGTCGTCATGACCGTTCGCATGCCCATTCGCATGACCATTAACATAACCGTTGGTATAACCACTGGCATGACCATTAGTATAGCCATTGTCATGACCGTTGGCATAACCGTTGGAATAACCGTTAGCGTGTCCATTAGCATGTCCATTAGCATGCCAGTTGGCATGACCATTAGCAGGACCATGAGCATGTTCACTAGCGTGACCGTTAGTGTAACCATTGGTGTGATCATTGGTATAATCGTTGTCGTGACCGTCCGCATGACCGTTAGTAAAACCATTGGCATGAACATTTGCGTGACCGTTAGTATAACCATTGACTTGACCATTGGCATAACTGTCGTCATGACCGTTCGTATGACCATTGACATAACCGTTCGTATGACCATTAACGTAGCCGTTCGTATGACCATTAACGTAGCCGTTCGTATGACCATTAACATAGCCGTTCGTATGACCATTGGCATAACCATCAGCAGGACCATTAGTATGTCTATTTACGTGATTAGAAAAATCATTGGCGTAATTATTGGCATAACCGTTTTCATGACCGTTCGCGTGACCATTCGCATGGTCATTAGCATAACCGTTAGTATAACCATTGGCATAACCGTTGGAATGGCCGTTTGTGTAGCCGTTAACATGATCCTTGGTATGATCATTCGAAACTACCTTAGTTGGCGTGGTAAGATGGTGGGCATTAATTCCTCTCTCTAAGCAATAGTGAAAAGCATCCTTATAGAGTTAGCGCTGAGTCCGGATCTATAAAGAATGCCGCACTCACATCCAGGATCGCGTGTGCATTACTACCTCCGTATCCGAAACTGTTGAGGCTGATCCGGCGGAGGCCTTCCCTTGGCCAAGGAATCGTAGTGGGTGTAAGCTGTGCGGATCGGGTTGTGATTAAATTCTTGTTCGATCTGAAGAAAAAGGAAGCAATCTCACCTGTAAACCCCACTCCTTAAATGGGATCCGTGGGTTCGGTTTTCCCATTTGTACACATGCATCTCGAGGAATGAGGCCTGTTTCCAGCATAAAAATGGACTTGAATATTCCCCCAAGTCCTGCGGCAGACTCTAGATGTCCGATGCTGGCTTTGACCGAGCCGATGTGAAGTGGCCTTGCCGGCGAAGTCCCAAAAGCACGATGGATTGCCATTGCCTCAATCAAATCTCCAACCTGTGTGCCGGTACCGTGAGCTTCAAAGTATGCAGTGGAACTGGTTTCGAGCCCAGCTCTCTCATACGCAGCCAACACATTTGAAACTTGAGCGTCGGCGCTGGGCATTGTTAACCCAGGAGTATGTCCATCCTGGTTCAGCGCTGTAGACCGAACTATGGCACGAATTACGTGGCCATCTCGCACAGCATCTGATAATCGCTTCAACACGATGAACCCTTGGCCATCGGCCCGACCAAACCCGTTTGCTCGACTGTCGAAGCTCCAGCAGCGACCATCTGGTGATAAGAACCCCATGTTAGACAAGGGAATAATACCAGCATCAGGAACAACTGATAAATTGCTTCCACCAACAAGAGCGCCGTCGGTTTCGCCTGCTCGAAGAGCCGCGCAGGCTTGATGCAGCGCAATAATGCTGCCTGAACATCCGGTGTCAAGAGTGAAACTAGGTCCACGCAGATCAAAGAACCAGCTGACGCGATTTGCTAGCATTGCAGTACCAATTCCCGTCATGGTGTACTTTGCATGGAAGTCCGGATCTCTCAACAAGAGCGATTCGTAGTCTTTGCCACTGGCACCGACATAGCAGGCCATGTTAGAGCCGGCAACTGATTTCATGGGCAATCCTGCATTTTCCAGAGCGTGGTAGGCTGTTTCCAAGAGGAGACGTTGTGCAGGGTCAATCGATGCCGCCTCTAGGGGTGATATATTGAAGAATGCCGCATCGAAGGCCCCCAAATCTCGATCTAAAAAATTACCATATCTAGTGTGTGTTGAACCAAGTCGGTTGGAATCTGGGTGATAGAATGCATCGACATTGAAGCGACTGTTTGGAACCTCCGCGACTGTTGACTCGCCGGCAAGTATGATATCCCAGAGGTTCTGAACAGTCTTTGCCTTGCCGGGTAGTTGTGCGGCGAGACCAACGATAGCTATAGGTTCCAGGTCTGAGGTTGAGTGGACAGTCATGATTAACTGGATTAAGAAAGCTGACTATGAACAAGTATGTAGCGGTAGAAAAAAAGACGACTCAACCAAAAATGGTTTCAACGAATTGAAGTCTCGGTGATTAAAACGGCTGCGTGGGAAATTTTGCAGGATTTTCGGGCACATCGAGACTTTATATAGTCGATTTGACTCGACACGAAAGGTAATAACCGGTAAACCGTTCGCAAACCGTTGGCATTGATAAAAAACGTGGCTCATTAACCGGATTTGTTTCATCAATACCAACTGACCACATCTCAAAGAGGGTCATGCTTACTCTCCGGTGAGCCTCCATGCGCGTAAAGCCTCGAATTCACGGCATGCAGGTGCTGGGTAAGCCGCCGGTCGGTTACCGGGCTTCCAAGCCCCGTCTGGGACCGGAGGGGCCCGAGCTAATAGATACGAGGTTTTTTTTTTTACAAAAATCAACCAAACCGAAGATAATCTAGACCATAACTAGTCAATGTATCCACGTAAGAAACGACCTTTGTCGGACTTTATCCAAAGCGGGTTTTGCCGGATGGAGCCTTCGCAATTGGTTGTAGATAAGCATAGTCGAATTCGACCTGTGTTTTGCGCGCTACGTGACGACCGTCATCTGCGGGTGTTTTGCATTAGCAGCAGACCCCCGTTGCTGACAGACAGTGCTGAAGAATGATGACTCCGGCTCTGGCTCCGATATTTGCCAAATTGGACGAACTATGTCTGATTCAATACTCCGGTTGAGTCAAGCTGACGCCTTCGCGGTTTGTGCACAGCCCCCCGTCGGGTTATATTTGTCGTCTCCATGCCTTTATGACCAGCACGTCGCGGAAATGGCGGAATCCGTCACAAATCCAAGGCGCGATATACAAACCGGACCCAGAAGAAGGGAGGATGGAGAGAATAAAAAGTTGGTGGGAAGGCAACATATCTACTACTATGGAGAGATGGCCTGCAGGCGACTTTTTATATCGGCCATCGTTCCTAATATGCCGCATGACGAATGCTTGGAACCGAATCGAGGTCCTGTGTGTTACTCAGCCACTGAATCTGGCGTCGCAGAATGCCAACCGCAACGTCTCCAACGGTTCAAGTCGATGCTGACCAACAGCGCGGAGCTCAAATGCAGTCATCTTCTCCACTTCGTTTTCCACAGCTTCGATTCCTTCGTCCAAAAACCCGCATCTCGTTTCGCTAGCCCCGAATGTGGCCTGACTACGCGGAACTGATAAGAGCAAGCCTAATTTATCACCGGAGATGAACTGGCCCTTGTTGGGTCATGCCCAGCGAGTTTGTGCTGCTGGCCCAATTCGACGACGTCGGAGCTCCCAATCGTACCTTGGACTTCCCCTCCACGACCAAGTTGTATCACCGCCCCGCCACAAGCCAAAGGTCTGATATATATGCAATCTCACCATATGATAGTTCAATGTGCCGCTCCGTTGGGAACGGTGCGTTCTTTTGGGGCGTTCCAGCACTTCGCAGCCTGAAAAATACAACGTTGAAGAAATAAGGCCCGCTGCATGAAAAGAACGAGTGTGGGGTATAAGAATGGGTGCGTGTCATAGGCTAAGCACGCCGTCTCGGTCTGGTGCATGGCTAGCCGCTCTACGAAGTATAACGGCAATTTAACATACTAGAATAATCAGTGAGACTTTGCTTCATGTCGGATTAAGAGCAGTCCTTCAGAATTAAATCAGGCTTCTATGGAGAATATCAAGTTTTAGGATCTATATGGCTGAAGTTTGATCAAGAATATAAGCTCTTAGACCAAATGGTCTTAAATAATACCATGAAGAAGCTGAATAATCTCACATTGTAAAAAAGATAGTTGATAAGTGCGCAGTCTCGAATGAACTTGGGCAACCCTCAGACTGTTATTTAACTATTCGCTTACTGCGCTATCTAGGACTGAATCACAATGAGTTTCTATTGTTAATGATGACTCTAGGCTCTAGATTCGTGGATTTGAAGGCCGAAAACGCAAATATAAGGAAGCCATTGCTGGTTAGATTCACAAGGAAAAGCGTCTTCTGTGAGTCAGTGTTAAATTTCTTTCTTGAGCATAGTCCCTATTTCTCCTACTTCTTCAGTACAATCAAAATGCTGCTCCATTAACGTATAGCTTCTCGTGTCAAGGGAGCGTCTAATATATCTGTAGGAAGCACAGGGCTTCTAATTTAACGTCAAAAGGTTCTAGCACGAAGCAATAAGTAAAACAAAGTATTCAATTCAATTAGGTCTGTCTAAGAAAGAAGAACAAGAGGAAGAGGAAAGCCCGCGAGCGCGCCGTATAAAAGAGGTGGCCACGTGACCTTGACAAGGGATTCCAACAGTATCCATCGGGTTTCATCAACCGCGTTCGATGTGGACTATTTTTTGAAACATCACGCTTGACTCTCAGTTTCGTAACCTTTTTTTTTCATTGAGTTCTAGGTCTTGTACCTGGTCTTGAAGAAGAAACCTGTTGGAATATCGCGCCAAGCACACAATAAGAGCACGGATATCGTCACGTGGTCACCCTTCGGCCACCCTATTTATACGGGTATCGTAGGCATCATATCTTGACTTGTTTTTCCTCTCTTAGATAGACCCGACTTATTGAATATATTGTATTTGAAGCAGTGGATCTAGATCACCTGTTGCACACCCTGTGCAACCCACAAAACCTGCGAGTTATCCAAATTGTGCCAAGGCTTCCGGAGTGCTAGACATGACAGAAATGAGATCGATGGCTGTAAAGCTACTACTAGGAACTGCGTTTCCCTTGAGGCATCACCTTGCTCAGCCGGGGATCATCCTCCTCTACCGTTGCCCGTGAATCTTCGTTTGCATTTCTTGCGTATGATTCTTCAAGGTCTCTAACCTCATGATCTGGTCGCCTTAAGCAGGCCCGGCAGCCTGCAGCGAGCTTATGCCTGCGGCAGCCCACGCCTGCTGCGGGCTTCTTTCATAGCAGAATCTCACCGCCCTTTTCTGTATCTTAGGGTTCCTTAACACCACGTCTTTGCAATGCGATACATCACGGTACATCACGAATTTCATTAACAAATGGCCGAACAAAATAACAAACTAGACCAGCTAGAGAGAAGCAGAAAAAACTAGAGACCACAGGTACCAGCTCATTAACGATGCAAAGTGGGAAGCTACGCTTCTCCCTACTCTTGTCCTCGCCTTGCGTAATCGCAAATCTCAGGCAAAGCTTCGCTTTCCCTGATGATGCATTTAATCACTGCTGGCCCATGTCTTCAACGGGCATCTGTGACGCTTGTGGCCAGAGATGTCTATCGAAAGTTATCGTTCCCTCGTAGAATGTGTTAAATGCATCTGGGAAAATCCCAATCTCCCCCCGAAATAAACAGAATTGTTCGATAGAGGACAATATTAAGCCTGCGTCTTGTCTTCGTATTAGCGAATGTAACGTATTGAGAAACATGAGAGACTTATCTCGAGCCTGATCTAGAATACTGGGGATTCCGCAGCGCGTTGGTGGCCTGCCCTCGGCATCCACATCATTCTCTAGACCGGTAAGTTTCTTCTTCGGTGTACCTGACAGGCCACGATACTCTCGTAACGCGTGCAACCACTATACTCTGCATATAATGTCGAAATGATTCACCTCATGACCACTAGTAGCATATGAGAAAGACGAGGGTGAATTTCAAAGAATAAAAAAACTACTTTTGTGCTCGATCTCTTCCTCAAAAGAAATTTCTAGAGCGCCACGTACCGTCTCTTTCCTCTGCAAGTGTAGGAGCGTTTTCATAGAGTCTACTGTAACGCGGAGATACTTTAGATTTTTAACATAAACGTACAGAGATAGCACTAGGCAGTCGGTCGTCGCAGAGCAGACTAGTGACTAAATGGATTCCCACTTAGCATTAGCAAAGTTGATCGCTGCAAATTGGTGTCGCTTCACCCACCTCGGCGCTTCCCGCCCCACTTTTCCACCGGTAGCATAGCGATCCTTACAGGCGAAGGAAGTGCCACATTTCATATTCCACCAGCCAGGCATACCCACTACTCCGAACGAGGTAACCAGTTGTCCGCAGCATTCACTGCAATTTCAACTCCTCCTAAGGGTTGCTTCCCCACCAAGGGAGCTAACTGTTACTGCAATTTCGAAAGCTCCCGACCACAAATTTCTAGCAGCAATAAGTACAGCCAGCGAGCTTAAAATAGACCAAGCGCCGTGCTAATAGATATCAGTGTGGGCGGGGTTTGTCACAAGAAGCATTCCACAACGATGCACTCAATATCACCGAAAACACACAATGCGACCGGAATTATTCAACATCGTCGGAAGCGTTCAAATTCAATAGAATCGTACGACCGGAAGCATTCAATATCGTCAAAATTGAACGATGCCGAGGAATGCGCCCCGCACAAGGAATTCAACATCACCGGAAACGGACGATATCGACGATATCGTCAGAATCAAGGGAATGGAATAAATGCACGAGAAGAGGGATATCGTAGAGATAAATAGCAGCCGAATTCCCGTCAATTAGATAGAAATCAAGGACATCATTCCACTGCCTTAGAGACCGACTTCCATAGCTGCTCACTTGTGACAGGGTTTGCCGGCGGTTAGCCCAGCGCTCTGAAAATTGTCCTCCAAAAGCGGCCTCCCAAAATGGACGCCCATTTGCTGCTGCGAAACTGCACCTTTGTTATAAAGGCCCTAAATAGCTCTCCGCCTTGGATACGGCTATAAAGCTCTGTAGCTTCTTCGTCGATGCGCTAGGTACAGTCAGCTCCAGCCTGAGGACTGTTGTCAGATTAAGCTTTCCCATAGCAGCTTTATCTTAGTCAAATATCAGATACCAGAAGTCTTTGATATATATGAGAAAACACAATAATTCCTATTGGTTAGCGAAACCCATTATACAGTATTAGAAGAATATTACTTCGTCGCATCTCAAAGCTATCATCTTATTCACCACACTCAATCTATAGGTTGCAAAGGGGGTTGTGCGACGTTGATCTAGATCAACTGCTTCAAAATGCATCTAAGGCTGGCGTAAACTTTGGGCAGCTTAAAAGTTGTTCGAGCCTATGATTTTTATTTGCAGAGCTAGAGACGGCTTCTGAACGAGCCCACCGCTGCCTTTCAAAATAGGGATTTTCTGACTGAATCTCCCTTGTTAATTTCTCATCTTCCAGTAGAACTCGCCATCTTCCGGTTTCTTCTCGATGGAATATTCCTCTATCAGATCTCGCTTCGCTTCGTCACTGATGTCTCCAATTTTGTTAAACTCAGGATCAGCGTCACAACTCGATCGAATGACCTGCGCAAAGTTTCGGAGCGAAGGATGTCAGGATGCCGTCTCCCGCTAGAAGAGCAGATTGGAGGCCTCCAAGACCAATGCGTGGGCCACAAGCCGGTTCGAGACTAAGCAAGTTTCCATCGCCTTTGGAGGCATCTGTCCTCCTCTTCTTCTCTTCTTAGATAGACACAATTGAATGAAATACTTTTTTTTACCTATTGCTTCGTGCAAAAACCTTTTGACGTCAAATCAGAAGCCCCTGTGTTCCTACATAGCCATCTACACTGTGGGAGCCTCTAGAGTGCCTGAGGTAACCTCACGTGAACTCTGGACTTGATCAGATTAGTCAGATCAAATAAATTAGCTAGCTAAAAGAAGGGTTATAGCCCGGCTGACTAATTAGATTATTAAGTTGCCCTTTCGTTCTCGAATTGCGTCTTTGTTTGGAACCCCGCTCCGGTGCTTATGACGGAATGTGTGGGTTGCACAGGGTTGTGCAATGATCTAGATCATCGGCTTCAAATTCAATATATTGATAAGTGTCTGTGTTATCTAAGAAGAAGAAAAGAAGTCACGGTGGAAGGCACGATATCGTCGTATAAATATCGTGGCTAGAAGGTGACCACGTGACGGGCTCTGTGCTTCCTATTGTGCTTGGCGGCATTCTAACAGAATGGCTCTATCGAAGCGCGCACCTACCCGATAACCTCTTACCAGGCAATTAGACTATTTGATTTTATTATACAAAAAGTCTCTACGGATTGATCTAGGCCTCTAATGCGACCTATTACAGAATTGAAGTCGCAGATCTACCTCCGAAATAATCAAAGTCACTCTGGTCCAAGCTGTCCACGCACCACCAAAATGGTAGATCTGACGGTGGCAATATCGCGTAATGAAGATTGACCTTGGTACCATCTTATTCAAGAACGAACAGTCCTCTGATTCTAAAGGGTCTCTTGCGCTCCGTGTTAGTAGCGTGAAGCACGTATAAGTTTATTCTTTCTCATTAGTAGCATTGAAATCAACGCTTCAGCTATGAGATAGCCTCTATGAATCATCATTTACAATGAAAGAGATGTCGCGAGGACGCTGATGGCCGAAATGTAATACCAGTAGGTCGGCCGATGCGACAGAGAGTGAATAGCCGAATGCTAATGCGTAACTAAACCACTTTTTTTCCTCTTCAAGCCTAGAGCAACATCGGGGCATAGCTGACAAATAACAGGAAAGTTTTGCACCTCTATATGATTGCAGTCTCCAGCACCTCACCCGGGACATTGGGTACTTAAATATGGGCTCAGTCAAGTTAGGGCGAATAAATTGGCGTTCGGCGTCACCGGGAGCTCCCTAATTTTAGGCCGGAACTGTTTTACAGAAAACGGAAATCAGTTACTCCGTAGAAATGAGGAGATTGACTTCCACAGCCTTAATGTCCTAGGAAAGGTGAGCCCTATTCAAGGGTTATAGTTGGACGTGAAAAGTGGTCCCTGGCTACACCATTTTCTTGTGTGACACTTATGCTTGTTTACGGTCTAGATTCTTTTAGTCAGCGGCCTGTTAAATTGAGATACATGATGGTTAGGTCAGGTTTCGTCTGTTCTGACTAATTGGATGGTAATTCTTTTTGATGCGCTAACCATAAGGAGAGTCGGGAGCTTACGGAACGTTTGGTTGTTTCGTAAGCATCCGAGCAATTTACAACGCGTCAGTGAGTTCAGAGTGCTCCGCAAAAGGTGCGCCCAATAATATAACAGCATGTTTGGAGTTGTTTCAATTGACGGATTAATCTCCATTGTTGCTGACAAAGTGAGCGGGAAAAGCTTGAGTAATAATGTATTGGTGGTTAGTCAATGTTATCCGGCAAGGTATATCCGGCCTCGAAACAACGCAAACTTATGTATTGAGATAAGCTCATGAGTGACGATATAAAAAGAAAAAACTATTTAATTTCGTTAGCACAACATGAGAGTTGGGATCTTAGACCCTCTTTGAGCATCTTTTCCCTCTTTCGTGTCCTATTCTTAAGGTTCATCTCAACCTGTCATTCCCGTCCTGATCTGTGAATAATTTGGTAGAGCCAATCAGAAAACACCCAACAAATACAGACAGGTGTCGAACCCGAAGGAAATCGAATCTCCATTCTCAGGGCTGCCACCGCAGAACGAAAAAATCGAGTCGCAGAGGTCCATTACAGGCTTACGATGGGCACTTGTCTGCTTGGCTATTTATCCATGCAATTTTTTATACGGCCTTGAGAACACCATTGTCGTAGGCATCCAAGTCCTAGTCATCGAAGCCATGGGTACGTTGACAAACTTGGCTGGCTTGGCATCGGTTTCCCTTGGGTGGATGTGCCACGATTTTGCCATTATGAGATGCAATACACTAAACGTTGTTGAGATGTTCTCACTGACGGCCATGGCAGCGGCGAAGCATATGGCGTCTTCGATACCAAGTGGCTCTATTCCTGGTCTTTGACCATGTTTGCGGCAGGTAGCGCACTGTGTGGCGGCGCTCCTCAGATGAACGCCTTGATCGTATGGCGTGTATGGGCTGGTGCTGGTGGAGCAGGAATGTATCTTGGGAAAGACTGCTCTCTGTTTCTTTTTGTTTAAAATACACTTGCTGTATTTTTTGTGAACTGCACGATAAATAGATAAAGGGATAGAACGTCACAGTGAAAGAAAGTGGATCAAGCGTAAACAAGAGAAATTGACGGAACTGGTAATCCATCGGGACTTAGAGGGTTGCTTACAATAAATAAAAGCAATTGACAGGTATGAGTCTCTCGGATACGCTGCTTTTCAGAGAAAAAGCTGCTTATGGGGGAATACAAATGAATTCGCTTCGAACGTGGGCCGCGCATTCGTGTTTGACATTCTGCTTGTTCAACCGTCCAAAACATGGGAGGAAGAAGGATCTATTTTATCCGGCTTGTTATTATCGCCCTGCAGCATTCCGACCTGCATCTGAAACAATACCAAAATCCTGCTTCTGGCTTAGCCCTGCCGGCTCCAGCCTGTTCTAGCCACTTCGAGGCATTTTGTTGACACTACGGAGTAGTAGAGTAGCATACGAGATCCACTGTTGGAATCCATCGTCAAGCGTCCGAGCAATTGCGGACAAGGTCACGTGGCCACCCTAGCCCGCCTCTTTTATACGGCGCGCTCGGGGGGATTCCTCTTCCTCTTCTTCTTATCTCCTAGATAGTTATGAATGAGATTGAATACTTTGTTTTACATATTGCTTCAAGTAAGACCCCTCGGCATCGATACCCGTTACAGAAGCTCCTGTGCTTCCTACATTCACTGAAGAGGTCCAGCGATAAGACTCCGGGCGATTACCGTTAGGCCGAAATTATAGCAACCCGATATGGAAATGTCGAGCGGGCTCATCGGAGGCCCAAAACCGACATTCGAGACAAGAAATAATTGTGGTAAAACCTGGAAGTGCAAGATTCACGTCAGAAAATGATGTTGCGAGAATTAGTTGGGCCCCACCACAGCTCTCACTTCATTCGCCTCTCTCCATTCGTAAGCAATCAAACGGGACCATTTATTTGACTCCTGCGCATTAATGTTGTCGACTCCACGTTACCACTTTGGGCTTCCGTCCAACTCCGGATCTCCTTTGAGTTAGTCTTTCCGCCAATGCTGCCAGGAGCTTCAGAATGATGGCAAGCGGCTTTAGGGATGATCGAGATCTCTAAGCAGAGGATTCCCATTCCTCACGCCTATATAATTCGATAACCTTCCGTTAGAACGTACTCTGCACTGACTTTCCAAACTCGTACATTGATCATGAACGAACATCAAAGAAGGCGCCTCCACTTGCTATCTAGTGAAGCAAATTTTCACTAGGCAATCCCTCCATATCAAATAGCCGTTCATTAATCGCCTTTGATGACATCTCCTTTGTAAACAGCGGACGAGGTTTAAGCAAACACCGATGTGGTTCGTCTTGGTTCTGTATAAAACTGCTAATCGTTTCGCTATAGTACAATCTACACCCACCCTTTGGGCCCCACTCAAATCGTGGGCGAATATCGCAAATCCTCGGACTTATAGCCGGCCGCGGTCTTTCCGCACTTTCCGTCATAGCTTCTCTGGATCGCTGGCGCGTGGCGAAATGCTGCTCGTCATCGGCAAACCAAGGAGTGGATATACAACCTGTATGAAAGCGCTTGCGAACCTATATGACGAGTACAAATATGACGAATACGAGGACATAACGGGACAATTCACCTACAGTGGTCGACCTGCTGACGGTCGTGATTCGGACTGCGTGCGTTTCACTTTTTGCGGTTCGCGGATTGACAGGAACATCATGATTATTGCTCTCTGCTGAACAAGAACTAGCGGCCGAAGAGGACAATCACTTGCCAACACTCACTGCAGCACAGATATTAAGGTGTGTTTGGCATTATGAAGCAGAAGCAAACACCAATCCACGTCGCTCAATAATTATTGCAACAGATTTGCAGATCGTGCCACGTCCAATGCCAAGATATCAAGTGCGTCCATTGAAACTGTGGGGGGCTTTGGCTGAGTCCGTTGGGCTGACCCATTTGCTTAGGACTAAGGTTGGGAATGCCGCCATCCGTGGTGTAAGTGGCGGAGAACGAAAACGAGTATCACTCGCTGAAGCTATAATGGCATACCCTGGGTAGGTGACTTGCATATGTCCCTAGGTGATGAAATACTATATATTGCTAATGGGGTGTGGGAGGCTCCAGCGTTCTAAGCTTCGATGGGTCCAACGAATGACTTAGACTCAGCCATAGCGTTTGATTTCATCCGGCCGATGCGCGAATATACAGACCAACATCAATGCGCCACGGCCATGAGTGTATCTAAAGGAAGCGATGCAACGTTCTCATTATTCGATAGGATTTTGATGATTAATAGCACGAGTTATTGGACGGCAAAGCCCCAGAAGCTAAGGCCTACTTGGAAGGACTCGAGTTCATCTGCCCCGAGAAGACAACTACCGCTGTTTCCTGAATTATATGACGGTCGAACTGAAGCTGCAACATTATCGAAGAGACTGGAGCTCTCCAGTCCCTTTCACTCCACTTCAGTTCGAAGAGAAATTCCGCCAGAGCGATCTTCATAAGCCTTCGTCAACAACATTGCGGCTGAGAGTAGGAAGACTTGACCAATTGGATCGGAGAGGAAGCTGTATGCTCTGCCACTTCACTATCAAATCCTAGAGTATTTTATTCGCCAGTTTAGAGCGCTTGCTGGCGATACAAGAACTTGGATGGCGGAAGCCATTACCATCACCGTCCAAGGATTGGTCTTAGGTACGCTATTCCGTGATTAGCACCGGGTTCCGCGATCATGCTTCATCTTCGGCTCCTCTTTATTCCATATTATTCTAATACCTGCCTGGAACTCACTTGCAATGCATCTGAGATCTGTGTCTTTTAAATACCTCCTAACGGATCAACTCGTCTGGGTTATGCAAGCGGCTTTTTACGCACTACGACTTCGCTAATCGTTACAAGAATGTCGGCATTTTTATAGGGTTCATTGCATTCAATTACACAGTCGCCATTGCGCTGCCATATCTGGAAGTGGAGCTGGCTGCCTCTTGCGACATAAAAGGCAGTAGATACCGAACATTTGGCATTGCTAGTGGATTTGGATATGGGAATTGATTCATGCGATATCGTCCAGATCACTTGGACTTGAATTACTCAAACCGCAAACTAGCTGCGACCATTTCTTATTCTGGACGCCACCATTCGAGAAGCTTTGATTAGAGCACAAGAACACATATCGAGAGGATTTGCGAGGGGCTGAATGAAAAGGGAATTCTTGGCCGGCCAAATTCTCTATCATCAAGAAACGAAGTCGAACTGCATATAACCTTCCGATACCGAGTCCGAACCATAACCGTCAAATCTTTACCCGTTTCCGTCGCCCACTTTTCGCAGGTATGGGTACTTCTGTTTCTACGAGGTCTTTTCATACGGGGCCGAGCGGATTTTACGAACGATTTTCGTTGCCATCAAACCCTTCCATGACGTCGTCGGCCATCAAAGTCCACTCATCTGCAACTGGGTCCGCAGCTGAGCTAAAGCCGGCCCAATTAATGCCCATGGTCGGCCATGCGTTTACTATGTCATCTAATGCAGGCAAAGCGCTAGTGTCAAATAGCTCATCGGGAGTAATGGCCGGAGCTGTTGGCACCACCGTTGAGGCCGAGTTTGCACGGTGTGTAAGTTCACTGAACGGAGAGGTCTGAATTGACTGGGACGCGGCGGCCGGAGTGACGGCTACGTTGGCTGGTAATGCCGCTGTTGATACCGAGGGTGCCAGCCATGACCATGACGACCAGTTTTCGCCTGTGTAAACGTCGCTCATCATCGTCCCCAGGTTATCTGCGAGAGTACGTGCAATATTGGCTGTAGCGCGGGCTTCAGGCAGCGTACCGATATACAAGTTGACGACTACGATAGCCGTCTCC
The DNA here is from genome assembly GCA_032433595.1 of Conoideocrella luteorostrata. NCBI lineage: Eukaryota > Fungi > Ascomycota > Sordariomycetes > Hypocreales > Clavicipitaceae > Conoideocrella > Conoideocrella luteorostrata. Next base: position 27,690 of record JASWJB010000324.1, read on the forward strand.
ACAGCTTTGAGTGCTGTCTCTTTGTGGCTACTCGAGGAGAAGGCATATGCGTATCCAATCATGACGAAAAGGGCGTTCTTAAGCCAGCGGAAGATGTAATAGACACCGTTTAACACGTCGGACGTTGTGACGACTTGGTGGACTATAGTGGTCAGCGTGATTGCGTGGTTGAGAGCAGCGATGGCTCTACTGTCGGATAGTGGCGTCGACACATTTACGGGAGACGCAAAACATATGAATGATTGGTATGAAGTCATACAGAGCTGGTGGTACTGTAGCTCGAGGAGGATCCGCTGGCGCTGGAAATGGACAAGGATGTTCGGGTTTGGGTCAAGGTCAAGAGTAGATGGCTCTGTGGAAAACGGTTCACCTTCCCTGCGCGGTGCAAAGTAACCCGTAGGTACGTCCCTAGCCCATGCGTCGACTTCCTTCATCCGTTCGGCAATATAGCTTGCGCACCTTTCGCGAGCCTCGACATTACGAACAAAACCTTCATAGCCGTCTTTTCCAGCAACACGATCGTATTCGTCACAAAAACCGGATCGAACACTCAGAGCAATTTGAAGAAGGGAAAGCGTATGAGTTTGAAAGCCAAGCCAAGATGGACAAGCATCATCATGTTGATAGTTCGGGGCTAGCCATTGCGCGACTTCAGCCGAATCAGACGGCGGTTGGCAAGAGACTTTGGTGGGATCAATCATGGGTTGCCGGCCGTCTTCCAATGATAGCAGGATGTCCAAGGCATACAATCCCCACCAAGTTCGTCGAGAAACCTCCCTCTCCGGCTCGGAGTCGCCAGGTGGTGGTTCGCTCTGCAGCCCCAGAATGGTGGCCAGGATGAGAGCCTTGCCTGTTGTAATTTGAGCACTGTTTATGAGGCCGGCCTCATACAGGTAGACGATGCTGAAAAGACAGCATTGCACGGTGGTGATGGATGGAGCCTCCATCGTCTCATCAATGACCTCTTGGCAGCGCCGATAGTATTGGAAGCCAGCAAGGGAGGCACAACCGGACATGGACGTATCCCCTGAGCCCGAGAATTGGCTGTTTGCCTGGCGCGTGCGGAAACTCCCCATTTGAATGCACAGAGCAAGGATAATGTCAATCAGTGGCGATGCTCGGCGTGGTGTTCTGGGGCCGGTTTCGGCCACCAGGACTTGGTAGTCTCTTCTAAACTGCCGTTCATTGAGGACGGGGAAGGTAAAGTAGCGCGTCTGCCAAAATATAGCTAACAGTTGAACTTCTTGATGCGGCAGCAGATAGTTGACGCCCGCTGTGTCGGATGGCAACCAAGCGGGCATGCCGACGCCGCCGACGGAACTGACAATGTTCAACCTGAGCTGCGGCTGAGAGGAATCGAGAAAGTGGTCCATACGTGCAAGCAAGAAAGGCAGCGATACGACGCCATAAAGCATCGACCCCACACGCACGCCGTTGCGCGAGGCCGACTGACGTTCCGCCTGTTGTGCCTCTGAGGGCGACGCTGCCGAGGAGGTCGCTGAGCTCGAACTCTTGGACCCTTCAGGGAGTCGTGGGCTGCGCTCCAAGGCGCGGACTTGGGCGCGGAGCTTCTCGATTTCTCTTTTCCGGGAGGAGATTAGCTTTTGGAGACTCTTGGCGAACAAGGCATAAAAAAAAAAAAGGGACAGATGAAACAAAAGTTATATCAGCGCAGATAAGAACAAAGCAGCCTCCGTCACATACTTTACAGCGGCGGCGATGCTGGGGAACTGGTTTTTGCCGCTCATGCCGCATTCACGTCCCGCCTGCCGACAATTGTGGCACGGCCGATCATCGTTACATTTGATTCGCATCAGCTTGCACCAATCGCAGGCACGGCGAACCTGGTTACGTTTTACGCGGCCGGACGAGACGATACCGTCGTTCTCGGCGGGGGGTGGTGGTGGTGGCGGGCTACCGCCGTCAAGATTCAGAGTCATGAACATCTCCTGAAGCAGAACAGATCTATGGGAAGGCAAATCCCTCCTGGTCGCGCGCGGGTGGGGGAAGATGATTAAATACATGTCATCGCCCAAAAATCTTACCACATACGTCCTGCATAACAATCCCGGCTTGCCCTGTTGGTTCGCAGAACAACGAGCGGACGCATCCACCGACCCTGACGCGGCATTCACAACCGAGGCTGAGTACTCTTGGAGGCTGAAAGAGAAACTTTGCGTTACAAGACGATTTCTCCGTCTGCTGGAGATTTTCCGGCGGAATGAATGGGCGCTCCTCACATAAAACAGTGAAAAGGCAAGGGACAGAGACAGGTGGGGACGAAGAGCCGCAAAAGCCTCCCCAGAATGTACAAAGACCGATGCAGCTTGTTGGGAGTGTCTCCCGTCTTAACAGCCAACATCGCAGGAGGAGAGGGAAGGGGGGGGGGCGGGCGCCACGTTTAGCAGTCCAACAAGCTTCCTAAACCTCTGCATGAGTACGGAGTCTTTTGCCTCGTCTCCCCTCACCGACGTGGCTGCTGCAAGACGTGTGTAGATGTGTCTTTATCCCAGGCCACCGTCCGCTCTGAACCGGGTTTAGGTTGCGGGTTCTGTACGATAAATAATGCACCGACACGATCTCCGTGGCATGTTACGGTCCCCCTCCGAAATGGCTCAATTGTGGGGTTGCAGTGCGACAGAGAACGTCTCGCCCTCGGCCGAAAAAGCTATTCCACGTGTTGGCCAAGTAGAAGCCGCAAGACTGGCGCTAACTACCAACGTCCATGGAAATTTATTAGATAATAGAAGTGCTTACCATCTCCAAGGCTACAGTCTAGTTGATCCGTAAGTTTTATTCAGCAACTGTAACATAGGTATGCTCCAGTGCGTCCGCTGGCCTGCACCTTCGTTTTATGACATCATCTGGCGTTAGTGTGGTATGCCATATACATCTGGCAAGTCCTGTAATGCTGCTTTTCGTGAGTACATGCGGGATTTGGCATAAAGTTTTTGCATACCTGCTAGCGCAGAAGATATCTGACAGAAGGCAAGAACTTTACGCCTCCCACTTTAGCTGGTCTTATAAATTTAGCCTCATCAACGAGGTACCCACTGCGCGGACATAGGCGCTTTCCTAGAACACGTTAAGGATTAGTTAAGCCGCCTGCCTGATGGTTAGACCTAGATAATAGTTACGGATTCTTTAGACAGAAAGAATGGAGAGATTTGCTAATCGGAGGCTCGGCAGAGACCAAGACGAGACAAGTAGGGTGGGCATTCTTCACAGCCCCGTTTCCCGCACCGACGAGCTTGGTGCTCGCCCGGCACACACCTGATTGGTGTTGGCGCGCGTCTTAGGAGATAACCGGCGGCCCGAGTACTGCTGAGGCCAAGCGATAGGAATTACAGACCCATTAATGTCCGATAGCATGTCGTATTACATATGTCGTTCAAATATTTTATACCTGATAAGCAATCATATTCTGCCTCGTACGGAGTATCGCAGTGACGAGGCCGCGTCGACAAAAACCCGGGCCTTGCGCAAGAGTGAGGAGGTCGTAGTAGGCCTCTGCATATTCTCTTTAGTTCGAAGAACGGCAGCGACGATGCAGCATTATTTGCTCCTCGCAGCGCCGATAGAAGCACTAGGCTACGAGAAGATGAACCGTAGCTATGTGTGCAGAACACGGTTTCGATATCTCTGCCCGCCCTCTTCCCCGTTCAACAGGCCGTCTCGTGGGCTGGCCTGGGCTCCTTTGTCAGTGCAATTGCACAAAAAGAAGGGGCGTAAGGTGGGTGATGAGTCCTGCCCTCTGGACCTGTTAAGCGGTTATTGTAAGAGCTAGGTATCGGTAATTGAGAGGGGCGGGTCCACTTATACGATCCGCAATTGTGCCCCGTACCAGTAAGATGTGAGTCTGCTCAGTTGCCCAAGCTAATCAGGCAGTAGAACTTGCAGGTACTGCCTGGGCATAAAAGAGAGGTCAGATGAAGGAGGAACTGGGAAGAAGGTCATAAGGAAGATCATGAATGCGGCACATTCTCGGCTGATACGAAACTCTCAACCACCGCAACTATCTAGCCTGTTATTCTCTCCAACTCCTTGCCAAATTGTTTGTAACTTTTATGACAAAACCACTGTACATAGCATCCCCGCTTTGCTATTATCTAAAACTCCCTCCCAAATTACCGATAGCCGTTGTAAAAGCATAACATGCACCGGCGATTACCTTAACCAGCACGTCACATACCTGCCAGTGAGGCAATGTGGGCACTCTGCTTATTTTTACATGCCACGAACTTAGCCGCTAGTGTCGATCAGATTCATGAAATTGTCCTTTGTACTCCTGTGTAATTGACAAGGGATTAAACCTCTTCTTATTGTTAGATTTTAGCTACTAATTTGAGGGCATCAAACAACACCGGAATTCCTATCACGTAATGTGTGATGCTGACGGAGTTTCCCTACGGACGGAATTGTTTGAACTTCGACTCTTAGCGTATTGACTTTGTGCATTGACGCGATGACGCGAAATGACCAAATCCTGCGACGTGGTTTGAAAGATCAGTCTCCTTGTTACCTGAAAGGATTGCGGGACCTGACTCTGGCTCGGACACTGAAGTGCTATAGCTTACTAATGACATTTGCCGTGTTTTTGCGAACGCTATCTTCCAAGCTTTGTCCATCCATCTTTTCCCATTGCTCGCAGCAGCTCTTCGGCTCGCTTACGTGGCACGATGTCGCTTAATTCCTGCTCAGCCTGGAGATTGGCTGGAAATGTCCGCTCCGGATAGAGTCTGCGCAAAATTTCAGAATTTTGTCACCATTGCCAGGTTCAGCGAAGGCAAAAAACTACTCCAACTCAACAGCAGGGTGGATAGCGGCAGCCACAATGCAGGAACGCATTATTTTGCACATCAACAAAGTCTTCTGAGTATGAACAATTGGATCGGTTTTAGCTCTGTCAACCGGTAACTTTTCAAGATCCAGTTGAACTTACGAGCTGGCACACCCCTCCATGGCGCTACGTTGCCCTCGACCAGCTCGACCACCATTCCCGACATGAACGCACGACTTCTTGCGCCAATATCTAGACCGGCTCCGAAGTTGAAATTAGGGAACATTCCGTTTAGTGTGAAGCTAGGCTGCTTCTCCTACATAAATCTCCATGCCTCTCTTCCGGGGATGCCTTTGCTGGCGGCACAGATGGGATATGCGCGACTGGATTCATACGACGGGTCTCGACATGTGAACCGTACTGTCTCGTCGTTTCATGTTTCAGCGGTTAACGTCACGCGATGAATTGGGCTTCGGAACCAGGGCCGACGCCGACGAGGATGTCAACACGAAGCGTTTCACTGTTCGTTTCTTGGCGGCCGCCGCTAGCGCTTTGATAGTGCCCGCAATGGTGTCTAGGATGGCTCGGTGGGGATTTGGTTCAGGGTGTAATTGGTCGCTGTGTGTATAATGGCCGAGACTCCTGCAGGGATATGAATTGGAGATTGATGACTCCGACGAGACCATGTAAGGGGGATTCGACTGCGCCTTACTCCGTACCCTTCACGGCTTTGTCATAGGCTCCTTGCACCTCCATGTTTGGCACCGCAACCAATCCGAACTTTCCAGCACCGTACTTGCTGTGTGAGAGGTTCTGTTCGCCGGTTTCACTGTCCTACGAACGTTATAGCTGAGCCTGAGGGGTTGATCGGCAATATTTGATCCTATGAAGCTGTTGGCACCAGCAATGAGCACGGATGACCTGTTTGGGAACCGCGGGCTGATCGTTTGCAGACATGACTGCATATATTGCGATGGATAAGTCGGTGTTTAAAACAACGGGGGATAAACAAGCAAAACGGTATGTATATTGTCAAGTCCGACAAAGCACACCCAAAAATCAACGGATGTAGTAATGGTAATAATATCGGCAGCATGAATGGTTTCAGTCATTCAACAAGCTCAAGCAGAGAAATTCAAGCAGGTGGAGATAATTAGCGAATCCGCATAAGTGTTGTTACGATTTGCTCCGTTCATATCGAACTTGTGATGGAAATTTGGAGCTATTGGATTACGATTCAATTGCTCAGCCTCCAACGCTGGTACAATTCCAGAGCAGCTATTTTGGTAACCCCAAGCCAAACTCCCGACACTCCTTAGAGCTCATCCCGACGTCACCGGGTCCGAACCGGAGATGGTTCCTAGAAGACCCCTGAAAGGAAATATTTAACGATACAAAAAAAAAAAAAAAAGTAAGCAGTTGAGCGGTTCGCTGGCCCGCTTTGTATCCGGCCTTCTTGTTTCGCTTAGAAATTAAAACCACCGCGTCTGTTTGGGTTATGGGCTGGCTAGGCTATTTAGCGGTTCAACCGAACTCCCTACGCGAAAACAACCCCCCACCCCCACCAACCACCCCTGAAAGGCGCAAAGTAAAGAGAAACCGAAAAATAAATGTGCGTTTTTCAAAAATATAAAAAAATAAAAAATAAAAAATAAAATACAAAAGAGACTCGGCCTGATAACGTAATTATCACACTTTTCGCGTTCCTATTCGAAGAAAATAATGAGATTCAAGTATATAGTCCTCGATTACTACAACTGAAAGAATGGTGTTGTGTGCGTCTTCTCATCCCAAGTCGCCCAAAACTACAAATCCCGGAGAGATCCCAGCTTCCGCCGCGGAGGGATCCATGCCCACTACACTCCTCAGTGGGACAGCGATATACGAGACCGCGGTCCGTAAGCCCAGCCAACATCGGGCTCAGCCCCACTGCTCCGGCTTTCACCCTAATTCCATTGAGTCGAGAGACCCAGAATCCGTAGGGCTCATCTAGGTCTGGCTTTAGCAGATCTCTGGTATTTGTTGGCGTGAATTCGTAATCTGAGGGCGGTTATCCTGTCGCGTATTGATTCCTAGGGGGCAGCTGCAACACGGACGAGACTCATGGCGTTGCCCGGCGGATCAATCGAATCCAAGCCTATATTTAAGTCACATCCAACTGTAGCTCAACTTGAGTGAGGGAAAAGGCAAACCCCGAAGGATCGATCAGTGGTCTTGTGTACTCTATACCCCGTGCATTCTGCAAAGCTCTCTGTTTCACTGATCCTGGGTCGATTTCTCCGAAAACAGCAAGATGATTTGCTGTTGGGTGACTCCAAATCAGGGTTTGGCACACCTTGACACTCCTGTTGCTCTGCGGCTTCTGCCGTAGAGTGACAGTCAGCACATTGTCTCGCCAGGATGGGCAATAGCAGCTCGCCCGTCCACCTCGTCCGCCCGCCAATCGCCAAGACATCACTGATGGCTTCCCTGACTTTCTTATCAAGCCAAATCTTCAGCCCGGAGCCTCCGGATGGCGTGGGAGCCGATTATGCGCCACTAAACACCTCTGCAATACCCATAAGAATTGGCACAGGCGGAGGCTCGCCTTCATCAAATGCCGGCTTGCGCAGCACTACACCATGGTCAGTGTCGTACATGGCCAAGTGTTCCCAAGCGCCGAAGCCCTACTCAACAGTAATGTCTGTGATGCCTTTGCTGTATAGCTCGGCGGCGGTAAAACCCGTGCTGGCTGCCTTGCCCTGTCTCCGCCAACCGATCCACCGAAGGCTTGCTGACGGCGGTGCACTGCCAGCTTGTCCGGGAACGCGTTGCCGTAGCTGCTTGGCTGGCAACACTACGCAACTGCCCACAGGAGCAAAGGAGCCACCATCCAATCTAGGTTGCCAGGCTAACTACCTGCTACCTTGGGCTGTGGCACACGGGAAACCCCGTCGGCCATTGTCTCTAGAACAAGATGGTCCACCATTGTGCCTGCAGCATGAGCCACACCGGCCACTAGAGGGACGGCTTATCTAGCGCTTGTTGCAGTTTGCATCCTTGTCTGCAATGTCCAAAGCCACTGTTTCAGTGCCAGAATCTCATTATCCGCTAACCAACGCTGCGTGGGGCGTGCTACTGCGAGACACCAGCACCAGCCTCTGCGCACCCGTCTCTACAAGCCAGCGCGCATCCTTAATACCTAGTGCTGCTCCTAGGTCGCCAGTAATGAGGTATGTGCCCCGGGCTCGGGTAGAAGCTCGCGAGGGGCCAATTTCCCAGGGCGATATAGAAGATGTCGCTGCAGCGGCTGCAATCACAACTCGCAGTAAGCCGTCCCGCAGCGCGACCACATCCCGGTCTCGTATGTCCTTCACGGCAATAGCAGGGATATATGTCCGTCAGCGTCAGTTTCAACATCTATCAGCGCACGCCATTGGTCTGCATGCTAGGACGCAATAATGCGACCCAAACCGTGCAGCGGGGCTTGCGCGTGTGTAGTGGGCGCCCTAGCGGTGCTTACGCCCGAAGTAATTGACACACTTTATTGAAACGCATCGTTTAACATGTGCTTGACAAGGGTGAGCTCTACACAAGCACACCACAAAAAAAAATTAGCTTGGGATGAAATGGCGCTAGGGACGCAACGTCCCGCACATTGATCTGTAACAGGTGTAGGTCATGGTGACTAGGAGAACGACACCCTGGTGCCATGGCGATGTAGACCGTCTCGCTAGCCAGATAAGCAAAGTGTTCTGGTTGAACGAGGCGCCGCACTAGTTAGATCCAAAGAGCGATGCAGCCGCGGAGCGGAGACTCAACCGTGGTGGAAGAACGTGAGATCGGCGTTTAGACATATGTGCTCCGTATCTAGCTGCTCGACATACCTTCCACGCGGGCCGCTGTGCTTGCAACAGGAGCTCATGCTTCTCTGGGGTAATACCGAAGTCACTCCTGTGGGATATCAGTGCGGGCGTGGGAGAAGAAGAAACTGTTGAGATTAGAGTGGCTCCTCCGGAAATTACCAAGGCCTCGATTAGATAGAATTGCGTGATAGTGGAAGCAGGTGGCACGATGCCAAGGAATATAGGCCTAAAGCCACTAGATTCAAGGAAATATTCCGGCTGCTGAAGGACTATATAGCAGGATTATAATGCTCTTCAGAAGAGGCAATATCATCGTCAGAAGTCATCACTTTCAAGCCTCCTCAATTCAATTCATTCGTATTTAAATCCATCTATTCCTGCCGATTGCCACTGTTGCACATTGCTCCCTCACACGTATGAAGGCACATAACGCAACTGAAACGGGATCACGCCGCTGGTACTGAGCATAGGCTATCACAAGGCTTCGAGAACTAGTTAGATTCCCGGGTGCGGGATTTCTCCTAGTGGCTATTTTCCGAGTTACTGCCAGTTATCTACGACGGACTATTTATCCCGGGCGGGTTTGATGGGGAAATTACTTCCCGCTACCGGATTAATTCGCGTCCTGACAGCTGATGCCCACCAATCAGCGCCAATTAACTGCCATCTAGATTATGCCTGAGCATGGTGCCTGTATCGACGGCCACTGCAAGATATCTCGTCTAACACTAAAGCAAGGCTCCTGATAAGATATACTTCTTGAACACCGGGGGAAATTTCTTGGTTCAATAATTATCTCGAAACAAGAGGGATAAGCTGCCTTCTTGTAGCTATATTAATTATTCCGATCAATATAGCCAAGTCTAAGAACTCACGTGAATCCATTCCAGTCGCCGCAGAAGCTCTTTTCCGACGCGATACTTAGATAGTTAACTGCACCTGGAGGAAGTTTGTTCTTATGGCATCGGCATATTATATATGCATTTCCGAGTCTATTAAAATTCTCCAGAAACCTACATGGCTGTTGTAATTCTGCATCGCGTGGGTCAGGCCGTGCCGAGCCTAGAGCTTTGAGCTTTGGCACAGTGCTGACAGTTTAGCTGTTTCATTAGCTTGATCTCGCCTAAGTTGTCGCTCGGCAACTAAGATACACATACTCAAGGCAAGCCTCGGGCTTCATCTTCTCTTCTGTTTCTTAGTATTTATGTGCTCGGAGTAGTCGTCTAGCTGGTTTTCAATATACTTGCTTAGCCGCTTCGGCTATAAAACGTAGGATGAACCATACTAAACCATGTGAAGAGACCAGAAGCCATGTCGGACGCAAACTCATTAGTTTGTCTCACTAATTTAGTACTTTCTATCCGGAAGTCGAGAGCTTGTTATATGGAGTTGACGAAGATAATGTTTGACGAGGAGGTACGATTTCTGGATCTCTTTTATGGTGTCATAGAATCATTCACTATTATGTCGCTTGAGTTTTAATCACATCATTAATAGTCACTAAAATCGTGCTGCATCAAACAATCGGTGATGTTACTAAAGCGGCTATATTTTTGCTACTGATATATTCAATTAGCCGAACATTGAAGTAACATTATGATGTGCCGCATAGTTTAGTCCCTCCTGTCGAAGCACTCATCATTTGCTGAGTTACCTCCCCAACCGTTCCAGTCACCTACTTTCGCTGTGAACTCCCCGAGTCTGCCAGGTCTGAAACTGTCACATCCAAGCTACCTTCTTTAAAGCTACCAGGTCGACCCCCAGAGCTGGGAGGGGGTCCGCAATCTTCTATTCGTCTTCCTCGTCTTCCTCATCTTCCCCGGCCCGAGGGCAGAGGTCTCTGCATTTAGCGCATATGCCTTCAAATGAGCTCCTGCGGCAGCATAAAAGGGTGCACGTAGCAGCTGCAACCTCTCGGCCAACGAGGCTTCGAGTTTCGATCGTCTCGCGAGGTTGCGGGATCGCCATGATAGACGATCCCAGCGACAAGATAATAGCGACCGATTGGAACTTCATGGTGATGACAATATTTCAATTGTTTGAATGTGTCCGAATGTTTTTGAATGTGTTAAAAGTGGTTGAGATGATGGTGGATATAAAGTGAGGAGAATGTAAATATCGGTATGCTGGGTGTGGGACCAGTGTTTATATAGTTATTCAGGATACTTACGCATGTGACTGGCTAGGACTAGGTACTATTTACCTGCGTTGTATCTAGGGTGCCTTCAAAAATCGCCGCATAGTCCAATGCGCCGTGTTCAGTCCGAACCAGATCAATATCTTACCAGTCCTGGCATGCATTGCCACAGTGGGAGTATTGAGAGCATGACAGTATTGCGGGGCATCTCTTCCTAAGGGAATGCGTTTGCATATCATCTGTCTGTATTTTACGGAGATGGAAGACAATCCAGAGGAAAGCGACAGCATTTTACGCTTGTCATAGTAGTATTTAAAACAGATTACAACCAATCAGCTATGTATCTAGTAACTTAGTTTGGCGGTAACGTAAATTGAGCGGCCCGTAGGAAATGTGAAGTGAATCTTGTTTAAGACATAATTGGCCAAATTTGGGTACTATCGCGAAAGAGTATCATTGAGATATGCTGGGCTGGGCCTTGGAAGTAGTCATGTCGTTGTTCCTCAAGGGGGAAGATGAAACAGTCTCGCGACGACTACCGATGCTGAGTCTAGCCTGACGCGCGTTACCCTCGCATTATCCTGAACTGATGGTCATAAAAATTGGGCTCCCTAAGGATAGTGGTCACGAGCCATGTCAGGAGGTTGCTAGACAATCAGCATACCGGGATTAGACGAACTAGGCGCAGCCCTCTCAGACATTAAGTTCCTCCGGCTACTAGGGAGGAGAAAGAGCTCGGGTCAAAACGTCGGAAAATTCCATTTTTCACCCAGCATTGTCTTAGACTAATCAGCCTCCCGGCCCGCATTCCTCCGATTTGACTTGTAGTCGGATACGGCAATAATAATTAATAGCCGATTCTTTTCGTCCTGTGATTGCCAATGGGTAGTTTCCTGCCTGCGATGTGGTATCAATCCAACATTAGTTGATTGGAGAGTCTATTGGGCCTCTGATCACTGAAAATGTATATGCTCTGTCCATCTAATATGACTACAAGGCAGAAACGTTCATTCGTTAGGATAGTGTGACTTGCACACCTGCTTCATGTCTACACGACTTACTTCGCGAAGCATCCATATTTATTCCTTTCCGCTCTTAGCGCGCCTCTCAATATTTCCTTGACACCAACCAGACACTCATTTACCCAGCATATCGTTCTTCTATCGAGTTTCTACGCATTCTACACAGCCGCTTACTTTTTTCAACAGCCGTGGTATCCTAGGATCGCTTTATTCTACGTATTTAGATATTTAAGCACTGTTGTAGTCTAAATTTCGTTCGTCTACCACAGACGACCCCCGAAATTTCTCGGCCTCGTCATTTCCTTGGCACAGTTGGTGGCGTTGCAGCTGCTATAACGCATTGAATTTGTAGCACAGGCCTACAACGGCCCAGCAGCTGTGAGACTTTGACTTTACGGCGGGCTTTCTCGGCCAATTCGTTTGTGGAGGTAACTAGATCGGGGTAGTTTGTATTTGTAATGTGCGACCTGGCTCTTGCTACCCCTCTGCATCTTTGAATTACTTTGTAGAGGCCACCGTGCTCTCTTCGGACGTAGAGTATCACCATGACGCGGAAAACGGATGCCAAGATTTTGAGCCTAGGGTCAAGCCCACTCGGGTGGTCGAGATGTAAAAAAACAAACGTGAAGTCGGAGTCTAGCCTTCGCTGCACTCAAAAGGGTGCTACAATTATGAGGCGCAGGGCACTATTTGTGCTGCCCAAAGCTCATCCCTGCTTGCATTGGTAGGAAATATCAATTGATCGCCCCAAAAACTGCTAAGCAGCTCTGCACAAAGTCTTAGCGTGCTAAAAGGGCCGAGTCTTTGAATGAAGCGTGAGATTGCAGATGCTACACGTTTGGAGCAGCTAACCGTAAAGAACGAGCTGTAAATTCTCATACAACCTGCTCTCTTCTTGTTTCCATAGGTCATGCAGCACCACACCCATGACTTCTAAGCTATTTAATGAGATGATAACCTCGGTCGCGCCTTCAACACACCAACTGGAGCTAACCTGTTGGAGTGACCTTTTAGATGTACGTAATACCGCGCCTCTGCGCAAGTTCTTCAAGGATAACCGAATCAGTACGAAATACCAGTGAAAAATTGGCGTGGGGTTTGGCTTTCATCATTGTCATCCCCTTGGAGCAGTGATTCAAAGCTCACATCCATCATGTCACACCCACATCCAGCATCCGGAATGTCGCCGGCGTACGACCCAAACATCGAGAGTGTACCACGCAAACCGCAGCAGCCAACTGTCATTTGACAGTCAACATTTTTCAGAACTTTTCAAACAAAGGTAGTAACGGAAGTATATGCTGCGCATATTGGTCTGCGCTAGATACGCGACTTTTAAGTCGGCTGATGGATTTTGTAGAGTGGGATGAGACGTACGCACAATCTAGGTTGAACCAAGAACTATATATGCTGCAGCTCATCCCCTCCTCCTACCTTCCGACTTATCAACGGCAAATAAAAAACAATATTCACTTACCGATCCAAAATGCAGTTGACCCCTCTTCTCGCCGTTATCGCCATTGCCGGCTCTGCGCTGGCTTCACCTGTCGAGGCTGACACCGCTGCGTAAGTGTATCAGTTTCTTTGCGGTAGATAGACGACAAAACTAATGCCAATGTGCGCCCAGAGCAAGTAGTTGCATTGACGGAGTTTTCTCTGGCGAAGTCGCGTGTAAAGAGAATTGCCCAGGAGGACAGTGCGCTGTTTCGAAGGATAACGAAGCTGTAAGCGACTATGTCTGCTCTTGTGACGACACCAGCTCGGGCCTTGGGTAAGTGTCTCTGTCCAGGGGGAATGATGTTTCACATTTGTGCCTGGCGCTGACCTGACTAGTACCGTTGCTAGCTGCCATGGGATGTTTAGGGGTGAGCCTGCTTGTCAGGCTGATTGCCAAGGCGGAACTTGCTTCCACCTGCTGTTTCCGTACGACTGCGTGTGCCCCAAGCATTGAATCTACTTATAATACGATTGGTGAAAGTTTCAAGATGTAATTCTCAGATTTACAAGCAAAAAAAAAAAAAAAAGCTGAAATCAATGGCCTAATTTTGGAGGTGTCTCCCTCAGGTGTCATTTTCTCTGCTTTCGTCAAGTGTGCTGTCTTTGAGATTACGCAAGGATTGCTCAACTTTCTTCTTTGTAGTTCTGCATATCTTGGCTTCGGTTGAATGTATACCTAGTATGACTCATTTTATGAGTACTAAGCCGTACTTGTGTCATCATTGCGGCTCTAGTCGTCTCTGTAGACAACTATGATAACCAAGGCGAATACAATGGAAGCATTGAAGTTCAAACAAACTGCTCCGTAATGATATATGGGTGATTAATGGCGTAGTGTACGGTACAATCTGCGGCGATAATGTTTCAGTCAGTATGGCAAAGGGGCTACATACGGGTAGCACGGGCTGGTGATATCGAAAGCAGAACGTACCGACCAACATGCCAAGGAGGGCCTCAGGCATGATCACGACTTTCGTCGCACAGTACAGAAAATCTACGTCATGGACAGCGACATACCCTATATGGTTTGCTGAGTCAAAGTACATACTCACACCCGCCCGCTTCCACTGACGCAAGCCAATAAGATCTTCACTCAGATAGGTTGAGACAAATCCTCTGCCTTGCGATCCCGTAGTCAGGCAGCTTCTCATTCTACTGATGAGAGCGAACAATTTGAATCACGAGTGTAAAATGACTTGTAAGCTATCGGCTAAGCTGCAAGGGTATTCTCCCTGCTACATGTTTAAGAGTACGGTTGACTGAATGATGTCTCGGTCCTAAGCACGTTCCCACCTGTGTGCGAGTGCAGCCATATAACAACATGAATAAAATACTATTCAAAGCAACCAACGGAACCAGTGTCTGTGAGTGTGTAGCAACAATCATCGTATATGAGCACACCGTTCATCTAGTTGGTTATACATTGAAAGTGATTATAATGCCCATTGTTTCATCCAGTTCTCCATCCAGGTTTCCTGAATCGGTTCAAGGTTGCATAGTATCGCCGATGCCTTGGTCGTATTTTTTGTCGATAGTAGCACCTGATTTGCAGCATTATTGACCAGGTCTTCAAAAAAGTCTAGAAGCTTGATAGCCGGGTTCTCTTTTACGTCCTCAGTGTGCGACTTGCTTTTCTGCAGCGCCTCTACCCAAGATTTTAGCGGTACAATCTCTGCATCGCGCCGAGCACCTATGCATTGCGCGATGGTGGGAACGAGCTTCGCCCAGTTGATACGTTGAGAGTTTGTTGCATGGTATACCACGGTAGCGCCGGGATTCTCCGCCGAATTTACTACAATCTCAGAGACAGCTTTGCCAAGCAGATCTACTGGAATCCAGTCCACTGTGTCCATCTTGCCCAGGGACTCTGGCAGCATGCCCAGATATTTTGAGGAAGCTATTAAGCTTGGAAGCCATTCTTGTTTCGGCCACATTCCAGCCGCTAGAGTGGGACCGGCCACTTGGCCTACACGACAGACAATGACGGAAACATCGGCTTCTCTGGCAGCCGTATCAAGAAGGCGTTCAGCAACAAATTTTGACTGTCCGTACCCAGTCGCATGGGGTGTTTGCCAGTCAGTGTAGATCTGCTCAGCAACCTCGCCAATACGACCGCCAACCGCGCTGACACTAGAGATGTAGCAAATCCTGGCGCCGAAAGTTGAATGCGCCGCAAATTCGATCATGTTTTGAACACCGGCAATTTGGGTCGCAAAGGACTCAATTGATAAGTTAAAATTCACCTGCCAGGCGTTGTGAATAATGTCGGTAACTTGAGTCAAGATGGTTTTGTATTCCGCCCTCGGCAGTCCAAAGTTTGGCTCTGAGAGATTTGCCTCAAGAAATTTGACTTTCTGGTTGAGTGGATGCAACCCTTTTGACGACTGGGAGTTCTTTTGGCGGCTGAAACTGTCCCGCCCTCTGTTGAGGCAGAATATCTGAGAAACGTTTGGGCTACTAAGCAAAACGTCCAAGATATACGAGCCAAGAGAGCCTGTAGAGCCGGTCAGCAGAATGACGGAGCCATTCAAGGGTCTTTTCAGAGCTGGCCTGCCAGATATCGGCATGTTTTCGATGTGAATACCGTAAAGCTGCTGCATTCTCTTCACATCACTTTGTGGTCTGTCGTCGAGTGTCTCTCCCCGAGCGAGCGAGGAAACGGCTCGAGACAATGCGGAAATAGTAGGATAGCTATACATCTTTCGAGCATCCAATAACTGAGATCCAGACCTTGCCAGCAACGTCTTGTTGATTTTCTTGACTATGATCGTTACTTGTAGGGAGTCCAACCCGAGTTCAAACAGATCGGCGCCAGTGGAAATCTCATCAACAGGAATATCACTAGACTCGGCTATGAGTTGCTTGACCACATCTTCCGTGCTGACATCATGTTGCGTATCTGTGCCAGCAATTGGCATACTGTTACCGTTTTTGGCATCGTAAGGAGATGTATCTTCAGCGGCTGAATATAAAACATTGAGTTCTGTTGCATATAAGTCGACAGTCATTTTTCGTTGCACGGTGCCCTTGCCGGCCCGAAGCATGGGCTTGCCTTCCGCTGTGACAATGATCATGTCACGCTGGATTCTACCATGAGAAGGGGTCTGTTTATTTGCCTCGAGCACTGATGGCCAAAGCGCATCCAGCAGACTCTCCTTCCCTCTTTGGCTCGATATCGGCTCGGCGGGCTCGACTAACAGGCTTGATTGGAATCGACCTTGGCCAGTGACAAGAACAGCACCGACAGCAGGATTTGCACCAATAATGCTTTCCATTTCAAGTGGGTTAAGCTTCTCACCAGTCGTGAATACAATAATGTCGTCTGTTCGGCCTCTGTACAGCCAGACATTATCCTCGGTGGGATGCTTCGAGTAGAGGTCCTTCATAGGCCACTCTTCCAAATCAACGAAAGTCTCAAAGATACCTTGATACTTCTGAAACTGCACATCTCTTCTGATGACCTGTTCATACAAGTCCCCTGAAATATGGCGGTACTCGTGTCCGAGGACGGGACTTACGCTCATGTAAGCCCAATCGTGCGGCTCGCAAAGCTGAATGGGAAGGACACCGCACTCCGTGGTGCCGAGGCAATTCAGCAGCCTAGTCTTGGAGCTGATCAAATCTCCGACGGCTTGCGGGCAAGGGCCACCTCCAAATGTAATCTGTGTCAATTTGGAGAGATTCTCCAAATGGCTTGGTACTTTGACCAAGTCGACCAGGGTCATGGGTGCTAGACAACTATGTTGTACATTCCCATACTCGTGAATGCTATTAGCAACATCCGCAGACGGCGGGAACGGGCCCAGCACTACAGTGAAACCGGAGTAGATGGAGCCAGGGAGAAGCATGGCGATCCCGGCGCAATGAAACAGAGGGAAAGCGAGATAGACTCTGGTACCCGCGCACATGGCAGGATAGGTGGGCTTCATTCCTAGTGACGGCAGGGCTGTGAATGCATCAAGGGGCGAGTGCGTCCCATGTGTCTGAACTACGGGTTTCGGAGTACCTGTTGAGCCCGAGGTGTGCAGAACCACAAATGGTTCCGACTTTGCTTCCTTATAATCCTTATTATAAGGATAAGATTGCTGGCGCGAATCGCGATCATCCAGCCAGTGTGATAGAATGGGGATATCCAGAACGCGCATCTGCCTTGCGCCGAGAATCTGCTTTACCACAGGAAGGGGGAATTGCGGTGGAAGTAGGAAGATGTGACAGTCCATCTGCTCCAGCAGAGACAAGTGAGCCTCGAGCGTGTTGCGCGGTGAGTTGAGCAACAGCTTGTATCCAGTTTTGATGCACGCAAGCGTCAAGATGGCGTATACCAGATCCTGGGGTCCCATATATAAGAGCGTAGGAAAATTCTCACCCCGACCTAAGTTTTCTTCAAGATACCATGAGCAACGATCGACCGCTTGGGCGAACGTGTTTGCGTCGATGTCTCGGAAACCCTCCGCGGGGTTTTTCGTCTTGGCCACCGAGTACAGAACTCGATCGGGATCGGATGCGGCAATCTGGTCCACCAGAGACGGCAGCAGTCGCTCGCCGATATTCGTGGGCATTGGCATTGTCGATTTGATTTGATTTCGCGCAATATTCATCAAGGACTTCGGTCAGAAAAGAATACAAACAACTTGCGTCTTTTCAAGGTAACAGAAAACAACCCCCTGAGTACTGCGTAGTAGTTTTGCAAGAAGAACGCGAAGGTGGAACTGTGCAAAGTTGATGAGTAACGAGCGTGTCACATTCTTGGCGGAGTAAGTGACTCGGACATGCCGGAACAAAAGAATCCAGTGGCATCGCAAGTCATCCAATGATGTAGAGCACTTGGTCTTCTGGCCATCCTGCATGTCTGTTGGTCGTGAAAGAGTCGCAGCCACCAACCAACAGCTCGTTTCCTGCCCCGCTCCTTTCCGCCTTTCAGCAGTCCTTACTAAAATTCCCTGACTGTTGGAATTTACTTTGGCAAAAGTTCCCTTCGCCTCACTTCACCTTCGTAGGTGCATTGACGTCAACAAGGCGGCCCAACGGTTGGACATACCAATGAGCCGGGGACTAAATAATTATCTAAGCTATATAATAGTTTTTTTTTTTTAAATTTTTTTTTATCTTGTTTTTGGTCACTAAGGCATTAATCTCTTGCGGAGTCAATGCTACCTCGATGGCTCACTTAAACTGTCCCCCGCTTGCCCCTTACTTGTCGCATAGCGTACTGCTGCAGTAAGCACTAAATTCTTACGGAGAGCGGTGGGCGGAGTACGGAGTAGTTAGTGTAGAGCAATCCTTGGTGTCGCGATGAAATGGGAGACTGATGATCAATGATGATGATGAACTAGCTAAAATCTAGCTCCTACGAAATGAAGAAAACAAAAAGGCTTTGTGGGCCAGTGAGGCTGCCCTAAAGAGTGAATCTCTTCAACATATCTTTGAGGTGAATCACTCAACACTTGGCATCGCATTTTTCTTCAACCCTCTGCGACTTCATGTCGTACCCGCACCGCATCGAAGAATAACTTAATTGTCGGCAATCTTTCCATGCTCCTCGTTGGCCACCATGGATCTCTGCTACCAGCTCTCGACCGCAATAGTTGGTTTCGCATTATCGCTGTGTGTATTTCTGGTCGCAGTGCATATTGCGCTCCTTCCACCACACACAAGAATCCCATTCTCTGCCAAGCAATACAATATGCCACCCGGCGCTCGTGGTTCTGTCGCTTTTGGAAACTTGACAGAGTGGCTGCATGCGCGCAATTCCGGCAACACAGTATCTTGGGTAGGTTGGAAGCATTCCCAAGCTCCGGAATATGTTGCTGACAATACTACACTACAGCTCGTGAAACAAGCTCGCTTTGGAGAATTTACAACATTAAGTATGGGGACAAAGACATGGATACTCTTGAATAGTGGTCGCGTCGTGAACGAGATAATCGCCAAGCATGCCAGCGTCACACACGAGCGACCACATTTCCCAATTGCCGGAGATCTCGTCAGTCGCAAAAAGAGGCTCTTCTTGCAAAAGACAGACGACTGGAAGGAAGGCCGTCGCTTTTTCCACCAGCTACTCCTCGGTGCAAGTTCGAAAGAACATGGGCAAATCGTCGAGGCAGCAAGCGTCGGATTTCTGCGAGCGTATCTCGATCATCCCAAGGCGTGGTACGCCCACAACTACCGTTACGCAGTGGCAATCATGCATAAAATCCTTACAAATAAGCCACTGGAGAAGTCGAGGGCAGAGCTAGATGACTTACAGCGCGTTACGTCGACTTTTCTCACTGCAATAAATAGCAGTTTTGTCGAGTTTTTTCTCAAGCAGCTCGTCTCCCCCGATTCCTCCAATTTTGGCGACCACGGTGGGAGAAAATGGGAGCATTTCATTACAAAGTCTTTAAACACTGGTGGTCATCCATGACACCAACGACGGGCCCGGAAGCCGAGCCCTCCTTCGTTGATATAATTGGCGCAGAATACTCAGGAACAGACGAACAGACCATGTATTTGACAATGCTGGGCGTACAGCTGAAGCTGACAACCCTCGTATGACCATAAATGCATGGATCATGGCGTGCTTGGCTCATCCAGCTGTCATGCAGAAGGCGCGTGCTGAGATTGAGCAAATTTGCGGGACCGATGCACATCGTTTGCCCACACTGGAAGACATGCCAAGCTTACTTTATATGTGCGCAGTGGTCAAAGAGGTCCTTCGATGGTTGGATAATAAAGATGGTAGACACGGTGTAGAGCAGAATCTTTGGCAGTATGCCTTCAGTGCTGGCAGAAGGTCATGTGTTGGTTACAAACTGGCTCAGAAGGAGTTATTCGTAGCAATTTCAAGATTGCTGTATTGCTTTGATTTCTGGCCGGCTGGTGAGTTCAACGATATGAATCTGGGCGCTTTTAATCCTGGTGAACCTTTTCCTGTCGAGGCAAAAGTTCGAAGCCCTGCATATGAGCGCCTAATTCGAGATCAAGAAGCAAAATATGATGTCTGGGGAACTTGAGAGATATAGCTCTATAATGATCAATTAAGCTGGTATACTCTTTGTACCATTCCAAATAGTCTGACAGCTGCGTGAACCAAAATTAGCATGTATCTCCGCATTACTAGACGAAATTGTGGTTCGAGGGTGTAAGGAGCAATGCAAGCAGTCACTTGAATTGGCGGATCTTTTTGGTGTATTGGGTAACAAGCACACCTTCTTGTTATCTTATAGAGGCATAGCATACCTTAAGGGAAAAGGATACAGATCACTGAATATTGGAATCCTTTTAATTGAGTTTTCGATCAAATTTGGGTTATGTGTTATGCCTTTATCCATGCGTTTCTATAGTGGTGACGATGTATGGGTATGGGCGTACGTGGGTCACGGGACAGATAGAGAAAGAAGCCAGTACTATACAATAACGAAACGTACTACCAGGCAAAAGGTACTCACGAACCAAAAAGTCTTCATCATATCGTGATGATGACCCAGGAAAAAAAGCCAGGAGTCTGTCACGATTAACGACGATCATGTGAGGGAAAGCAAATCACATTTTGTCGACCCAAAACACGCCCCCAGCACTCACGTATACTGGTGTCTGACACGCAGCCAGCAACGCTCCGTACACTTCGTGGTTGGTACTCGCAGAGACATTCCGTAATTCGTAGAGGCCTTGCTTGTGGCAAGATCAAATGGTTGTTCAGGTTATTCGACAAGTACCAGGTTACTTTGCACTTTAATAAAGCAATTTAATTATGAAAGGTAGCTGAGCGCAGCTCCGCTGGAGACACACTTCGTAACTCGGGGAAAATGTAATTGAATTCGATGATGAACAGCCTACGTGCGAGATGCATCTTTTACTTGTAGCTAGACCATTTAATCTGACCAATTCGGTCAAGCCCAAAACCTTACGTGAATTGATTCCGGCTATCCCAGAGGCTCCTTTCCGCACACACAACATATGTAGTGGCATATAGCATTACCTTTCGTACAATAATCACAACCGATACTATTACTGTGGTATATGCATCCTATCTCAATGTATCCCAGAATTCTTTTAACGTAATCACTACGATGACGTAGCTGTTCAGACAACGGACACAATAGATTTCCACGGAAACGATCTTCTCCAACAATCCCCTCTCTACAAGACTTAGGCATCGCCGGAAATTTATCTGGAGAAGCTTATATAGAATTAGTCAAGTCTACGAAGAAGAAGAAAAAAGTAGCAATATTTATTTATTAGCTCAGCGCAACCCGTGCAAGGCAATGCTTACATCATCAGCACTGCTGCGTCTAATACTGTAGAAACAAGCATGAAGAGTTTTAGAGGCACGAACTTCATATCTACCAGTAGAGCCTCTAAATCGTCACGGTTAGTTTGAGACCATGAGTAAACCAGATAGTACTTCCGGCGAAGCCGAGGTCTTCGACGGCGACACTCACTGTAGCCCCCTGGGCTCGGACCGGAGCTTTTTTTTTTCTCAGCCAATTGGAAAACAATGCGATTGTTATTCTAGATAAGAACCTTCCGTTTCGAAGTAAAAGTGGGCTTGCATTAAGACATTGTCCCGTCGGGTGGGATGTGAAACTGACTACTCCGTGTCTAACTAAGCTGACACCACGACCTCTGCCACCCCTTGAACACAGTGACAGCGAGCCAGCGAAACCGTTGCAACTAAACGCTTGTCTAAAAGGGTTAGAATATATACTCAATGGAATAAGACTGAGTCCATCGCAGGATTAATCTCCACAGCTGAGAGCTTTCATGCGGCCAACTACTGCATTTTAGAGCAGCTTCTTACTTTAGTTCTTGAGTTGCAGGAAACCACGTTAGTATTACATATTAGAAAATTGCTCTCACTTCAATTATGGTAATGCTTCTATATTTAAAGCTTCTTGCAATTTTTTCTCATTCTCGATTGGCTCATATGTCGGTTTGTTACATGCTTGATGCCGGCCCATCCTCTTTCAAAATGTGGCTCCGAGCCAATCTGCAGTTGTCTTGTCGGTCTCGTCTCAAGTAAGCGTATTATGCGGATGAAACAGCTTGCGCCAACTTGAGCTGGAGACGTGGCATATTTTAGCCTCCGCCCATCGACACAATGCAAAGTTCGGCCAATTACTATATCTGGCTCCTGCTGTATGTGAAGCCGTTCTGTGGGTTGCACAGGGTTGTGCAATGATCATGATCATCGGCTTCAAATGCAATATATTCAATAGTAGTCGGGTTCGTTATCTAAGAAGAAGAAAAGAAGTCATAGTGGAAGGCGCGGTATCGCCGT
>JASWJB010000325.1:0-50180 GCA_032433595.1 Conoideocrella luteorostrata
GTTTGGTTTGGTTTGCGCAAATTCCTCATTCTCGCTTTCCCATTCGCTCTAATTTACAATGCTGTATTAGGGGATGCTACAGGTCTTGCACTTCCTCTCCATCACCCTCTTCCCTATTTTCTTTGGGCTTCCATGTTCGAGGGTAAATAAACTGTACAGCCAAATTTGAGCAGGTTTCATGGAGATAATCTTGAATCTCCTCGATGACCACCGCATGCTCAGGCAGCGGATCGACCAGCATTTTCACAACCACCCGCCAGGGTGATTTGAGTGAATCCCAGTTATGCCAGCAAATGAGGTCAAAACGATCCCATCTGCATCTCGTTGATTCGTAGTTTTGCAAGATGCACAGGATTCCTTTTTTAATGGAGGCCTGGAACTTTTTTTGCAGTTCGCGGGCCAGGCTGTTGGACATTCGCCATTTTCTGTCCCTCAGACGTGTTTGTCTGCGTGAGAGTTCTCGATGACGTGGCATATTGGTTGTATGTCTTGTTAATTTGCCAACGAAAAAAAAATAAAGACACTTGGAAGTTTGTAAGTTTGTCGGGTTTGTAGGGTATGTGACAGTTTGTGACGTTTGTAAGTTTATGGCGTTTATAGGTTTGTAATGTTGGTGATCTATATGATGTTTGTGATATGTATAAGTTCGTGAAGTTTGTGAAGTATGTGAGTGATGTTTGTGAAAATTGAGCAGAAGAAGATGTGTTTGAGAAAGCCGAAAAGAGGGAGATATTCTTCTTTTTATAGTGCTTTCCTTTTTAGGCTTTTTCAAAGATTCGTAGCTCAGGTGACCTAGAAGTGAACTGGAAGTGAATTAGAGGTAACTTACATCGTGCAGCTGTCGGTCAAAATCCTGTTTATAGCCTTAATTCTAAAATGCAGGATAAATCATGTCACTGAAATAGCATTTACAGATGTGCGTACGTATGCTTATCTTGAATTTACCGACATCGCCTCACATAACCCACGTATCCACAACCTCGTTCGTATGATCAAATATGTCTGCTGGTGTCAATCTACCCCATTTTTCAGGATGCTGCTTCGCATCGACAAAATGCTTCATCGCTAGCACTGTCTGATGCGCCCACCTTTCAGAACTTACTCTCCCAATGCCCGTAGCAAGGGGGGTCATAAGAATACTCGAAATCTTGTCCTGCTCTTTATCCACTCCCTTGTTATGCTTATCAATTGTTACCAATAAACTCCAAATACTCTCATACACAACCTCTCTATCCCACGTCACTTCTTGTGGCGTCCTCATTGTTGGACATAGCGCAACATACTTTGTCCCCCACACATTCTTTGATTTTGCTTCAAACTCATCTGGTATACGGACTAGAGTACAACTGCCTGGCGGTGCAAAGCCGTACCATTCATCGTACAACTTTGTTTGAGCCACTTGCGTGAGGGCTAGATAGTCGTCCTGTGGCGAGAAGGCACGGGAAATGGCATCGTCAAACCCGCCGTCTAAGCGTCCATATGAATTGGCAGGTGACACGACAACGTCAAATTTGGCTGTGGGAGGGACGAATTGCAGCGCTGCATTGTGGATCTCGAAGTTAATGGATGCGGCGAAATGATATGCGTGAGCGGCATGTGTAAATGCTTCGCTATGCTTCTCATCCATGCACAAAAGGTGAATGTACGGAAGGTTGAATTGAGGAGTATCGGTCGTCATGATTAAAGTACAGGTTAGAACGTAGGTTAAAATGTGCGTTGAATCAGAGGCTAAAGTATGGGGTCAAAGTAAAAGTTAAAAGTTTGAGCCCAAGGAAACGAAAAGAGACTGCTGCGTAGTAGAAGGTTATTCCCAAGTGAGATTGTCACTGTTCGAAGGTGTCCACGGAGAAAGACTATCAGTGTCTATGACACATAATCAAGCAGAAAGATAAGATACCCGAATGTGGCAATATGCAGCGGGAAGAGAGTCAAATCCAAAGTCGAACCTGATGCGCCTCTGCTGCCTGGAGTTGCAATAGGGTATGCAATTATTATGTCCTGTCACTTGCCACGGATGCAATGAGTTCGCAGTCTGCTTAGTCATTGGTTTTCTTCGCTTATCTGATAGTTATCGCTGGGTAAGGTGTGCGCTGTTCCGTGCTGTGCTGCCCCAACAGAAATCGCCGTAGCGGGTTGACAGGCGCAGAGGCTCCTGCTACCCGGCGGCCAGCACACGGACCACTGACAGTAAGAAAACAGTGAGACAGACCCGTTGACATTCAGAGCTCGTCCCCTCCGCCGCAATTCAACAGGACGTCGAAAATGGCGCTAGTGGGGCTTGTCAATCAACCAGCCAGTAGCTAGTTGAGTAGGACCGAGCCCAAGCGGACAAGGACATGGTTTAATACAAGGTGAGCTCCACGTTATCACCTCTCACTGTGTCTGCAGACTGGCGGCGACGGCCCCAATAGAAAAAAATCCCTGAGCTTGCTTTGGACGGGGCGGGCTGGTCTGCGAAGTCGCACCAACCAGGAAGCTGGTTTCGCCGTGCTCCGGAAAGGAAATTCCCTCGACGGCAATTTCGGTGAAGCCATCACCATCTACATCATCATCCACCGCCAATTCCTCCTTTGAACCAGCCCTGCGCTGTTCCTGGTCCTTCCCTCTGCTCACCTGCTTCCGTCCGTCTGATTTTTTCTTGTGACGACCAGCGTTGGTGGCTCAGAGTCGCAGCAGTCTTCTTGCCTGTCGCCTCTGTATTTTCTCTCTTCTCACCTCAACAAATACTCAAATACCGCACAGTCGTCATGTCCCGACTCCTTCGGCCCGCTGCTCGCCTGGCAGTTTCAAGCCGAGCTGCTGCCATTAAATCGCCCGCCGCTTCCGCCTTTACCCAGGCACCTCGAGCCATCACCACTCCTGTTTTCTTCGGCGCTCAACAGAGCAGGAAATACGCTGACGGTAGCGGCGTCAAAGAGTATACTGTTCGCGAGGCTCTCAATGAAGCTTTAGCCGAGGAGCTCGAGGCTAATCCCAAGGTTTTCGTCCTTGGCGAAGAAGTCGCTCAGTACAATGGTGCCTACAAGGTCACCAAGGGCCTCCTGGATCGGTTTGGTGACAAGCGCGTTATTGACACACCCATCACTGAGTCCGGTTTCTGCGGTCTGGCCATTGGCGCTGCTTTGAGCGGTCTGCATCCTGTTGTAAGTAATCCGCAGCAATTGAGGGTTATTTAGTTTTAAGAAAAATGAACCCACTGGCGCCTCCGTCGCTCTTCATGTCGTTCCTACGCTGACAGTTCTTTGCGATAGTGCGAGTTCATGACTTTCAATTTTGCCATGCAAGCCATCGATCAGATCGTTAACTCCGCCGGAAAGACTCTCTATATGTCTGGAGGTATCCAGCCTTGCAACATCACCTTCCGTGGCCCCAACGGTTTCGCTGCTGGTGTCGGTGCTCAACATTCCCAGGACTATTCTGCCTGGTACGGCAGTGTTCCCGGCCTTAAAGTTGTCTCGCCTTGGAGCGCCGAAGATGCCAAGGGTCTTCTAAAGGCTGCCATCCGCGACCCTAACCCTGTCGTCGTTCTCGAAAACGAGCTTATGTACGGCCAGTCCTTCCCTATGTCCGAGGCCGCTCAGAAAGATGACTTCGTCTTGCCCTTCGGCAAGGCCAAGGTTGAGCGCTCTGGCAAGGATCTCACCATTGTCACTTTGTCCCGATGTGTCGGTCAGTCCCTCGTCGCCGCCGAGAACCTGAAGAAGAATTACGGTGTTGAGGCCGAGGTCATCAACCTGCGATCCGTCAAACCCTTGGACATTGAGACAATCGTATCCTCTGTCAAGAAGACTGGCCGCCTCCTTTCCGTCGAGTCCGGCTTCCCTCACTACGGTGTCGGTGCCGAAATTCTTGCTCTCACTATGGAATACGCATTTGACTACCTCGACGCCCCTGCGCAACGTGTCACTGGTGCCGACGTTCCTACGCCTTATGCTCAGGGCCTAGAGGAAATGAGCTTTCCTACCGAGAAGCTCATCGAGGACTATGCCGCCAAGCTGCTGCGTGTGTAAATACTTACATATCAATACTATCTTGTGAGCTATCCATGCTGAGAAAGGGAGGAAGAGGATTGGAAAGATAGGCGCCGTTGTGGCAGCCATTACACAATGGGTTGCCACCTCGGAGTGGACGCGCAGCATAACCTTAATAAATGTGCTGCCACAGAGTGCGAAAAGGAATTACAGCGCACCAAAATCTTTTTTTTTTATAGACGGATCGGGAGGGAAGGGGACCTGTACTTGTATTTTAGTTCGCCATGCATACACCCTTCACCTTGTAACTGTCTTTAATGACTGTTCGTGAAATACAACTAAAACTTCCATAAATAAGTGTTTGACTCTTTTCCTGCTGCTGCCATGTCATGGAAGTGATCTGGTAAACTTAGAGCCAATTGATAGCTAGTTGTGGCTGTCGAATAGCTGTCTTCATAAACGATGATGCTCCCTTTGACAGCTGTCAGCAACTTAATGAAAAGTACATTCACAACCCCACTTCCGCGCCAAAGTGTGGGGCACCTTTGCATCCTCCCGAGCTCATGAGCGTAGCCGTCCTCCATCAAAGCAAGTCGTCATAAACCACAGTCATGGCTGGAATTGATGCTCTCCTGCTGGCGCAGGAAGAGGATGCATTCTTTGGCTTGGCAGCTGGGAAGCTATTAGATCAGGACCCCGAAGTCCTCAAGCGTGAGCTCGAGGACCAGTTTCTGACTCCGTCACACGAGTTCTCCTCGGAATGGCTTAATCGTTTGCAGCAGCGATGGGATTCTGAAACAGAATACGCCTCTCTTTTCAAGATTGCGCCTACCCAGACTAGGACTGTCACCCGGTTCCTCCGCCATGGGTTGGAAGGTAGAGTAACCGGCTACAAAAACGTGACCATTCCTTCGAATAGCGCCACCGCCAAGAATTCAACCAGTTTGCTTCGAAAACCGGCAAATAGAGCTGATTTTGTACGTGGAGCCGCTGGCTTCTTTCCTTTTGCTCCAGGTGGGCTGGAAGGTATCGAGGCCACGGCCGCATTGGAAGATCAAATTCAGGCTGGAAGTGCACCAGAGGGAGAACAGTCAAATAAGCTTGATAGGGTCATCCAATTGGGTGAAGGTGGACTGCTTCAGTTGGCGCCTGGTTTGGACCGTGGCATTGATTTCAGCAAGAAGCGCAATGCCCCCGACGAGGAAGCGGCAACTGCCGTGAAGGAAGTGTTGGAGGAAGAACCAGACGACGCTGGAGGAGTGAACCAGACCGAAAGCGAATTGCCGGATGGAGAATCGGAAGAGGTCATCGATGGAGAGGAAAAGGACGACGAAATTGATGACATATTGCCCATCGAGTTCCCTGCTTTGGAGCCGCACGGCGTGCTAGCAGCATCAAGCGCTCGTAAGACGGGGCGAGATTGGGCTCACATGGTGGACATAAGGCATGGCATGCCAAACTTTCGAGAACTAGTGCCCGATATGGCATTCGAATGGCCATTTGAGCTGGATACTTTCCAGAAAGAAGCCGTTTATCATCTAGAGAACGGCGACTCAGTATTTGTTGCTGCTCATACCTCGGCGGGAAAGACAGTCGTGGCCGAGTACGCCATCGCTTTGGCCACGAAGCATATGACTAAGGCAATTTACACATCGCCCATCAAGGCGCTAAGTAACCAAAAATTTCGGGATTTCCGGCAGACATTCGACGAGGTTGGTATTCTCACAGGAGATGTGCAGATCAACCCTGAAGCTAGTTGCCTCATTATGACGACGGAAATTCTGAGAAGTATGCTTTACCGAGGAGCGGACCTAATTCGCGATGTTGAGTTTGTCATTTTTGACGAGGTGCATTATGTGAATGATTTTGAGCGAGGTGTGGTATGGGAGGAGGTGATTATCATGCTGCCCGAGCATGTTTCTCTAATTCTCTTGTCAGCCACTGTCCCAAACACTTACGAGTTCGCATCTTGGGTTGGCCGAACAAAGCAGAAAGACATTTATGTTATTTCAACATCAAAACGTCCAGTGCCTCTAGAACATTATCTTTGGGCCGGCAAAGACATGCACAGGATTGTCGACTCGGACAAGAAGTTTATCGAAAAGGGTTGGAAGGACGCGCATATAGCAGCCCAGGGCAAAGACAAGCAAGCCCCAACCCAGACTATCATGGCTTCTCGAGGTGGCAACCCTCGGGGTGGCGGACAGCGCGGTAGTGCACAAAGAGGTGGCCCTCAACAGCGAGGCGGAAGAGGCGGCGGCCAGCAACGTGGTGGCAACCAGCAAAGAGGGCGCGACCAGCAAAGAGGGCGCGGAGGACCACCTCGAGCCAGCCATACTCCCGGTCATATGGGACGTGGAGGTCGCACTGGAGGCATGACTTCTGCCGCCCAAGACAAGAATCTCTGGGTCCACCTGGTCCAGTTCTTGAAGAAGAAGACTCTGTTACCAGCTTGTATATTCGTCTTCTCCAAGAAGCGATGTGAGGAGAATGCCGACGCATTGAGCAACCAGGACTTTTGCACGGCCCAAGAAAAAAGCCATATTCACATGATTATTGAGAAGTCGATTGCGAGATTGAAGCCTGAGGATAGGCTGTTGCCTCAGATTATTAGACTGAGAGAACTGCTTGGGAGAGGTATTGCTGTTCATCATGGCGGACTACTTCCCATTGTCAAAGAGCTTGTGGAGATACTTTTCGCACAAACGCTTGTCAAAGTGCTCTTTGCGACGGAGACGTTTGCTATGGGCCTCAACCTGCCTACAAGGACCGTCGTGTTCTCTGGGTACCGGAAACACGATGGCCATTCGTTCCGAAATTTGCTTCCTGGCGAGTATACCCAGATGGCAGGCCGGGCAGGCCGTCGTGGTCTTGACTCTGTCGGTTCCGTCATCATTGTCCCTCCAAGTAGCTCTGACGATGTTCCTCCCGTCGCTGAGCTGCGCAGCATGATTCTAGGCGAACCGTCTAAACTACGGTCACAGTTCCGTCTGACTTATAACATGATACTTAATCTCCTCCGAGTCGAAGCATTAAAGATAGAGGAGATGATTAAGCGTAGTTTTTCGGAGCACGCCACACAGCAACTCCTGCCAGAACATGAAAAGGATGTCAAACTTGCACAAGCCGATCTCGCTAAGGTCAAAAGAGAGTCTTGTCAAGTCTGCGACACAGCTATGGACGAATGCCACCAAGCTGCCCAGGACTATAAGCAACTAACGCTGGACCTATACAAAGGTTTACTTCGCATTACTTTCGGGCGCAAAATGTTCACCCAGCAGCGACTCATTGTGTTTAATTGGGAAGGTATTCGAACGGTGGGCCTCTTGCTGGCAGAAGGGATGAGCCCAAGAGGCTCTGTAGACGATCCCATCTTGCATGTTTACGCAATCAAGCCCGCCAGAGAACGACGCGACGCAACAGATCAGTTGCCCTTCATCCCTGAATTCCGCAAGTACTTGCACAAGCTACCACAAGGCAAGCGACGGCTGCAGCTCAGGACGCTACATGTCCCGCTGAGCGATGTGGAATGTTTAACGCGCTGGGTGCTCAAGGGTACTATTCCCGAGATTTTCAACGGTGGCGAAGCCGGTCAATACGCCTTGGAGCGCATTCAAGATGTTTGCTCTGGCTGGGACGATCGATGGGACGAAGCGGATATGAGCAAGATCAAAAGCATGCAGCTGCAGGAGATTATCGACAAGAGGATACAGTTGGTGAAGATGATGAGCAAATCGCCCGTCATCAAGTGCCCTGATTTCTTGAAACATGTAAGTCCCGAATCGCTGGCGTCATAACTCCTGATTTTTTTTTTTTTTTGTTTTTGACTCTTATTCAGTTACTGACATGTACAGTTCGCCATGTGTCATGATGAATGGCTTATAAAGGAACACATCTCCCAACTCAAACAATCCCTGTCAGACCAAAACCTCCAACTACTCCCCGACTACGAACAACGCGTGCAAGTCCTTAAAGAACTGGACTTTATCGATCCTGCGACCCGCATCCTACTGAAAGGCAAAGTGGCTTGCGAAGTCCACTCCGGAGACGAACTCGTTCTCACCGAACTCATCCTCGACAATGTCCTCGCCGACTTCGAACCTGCCGAGATAGCCGCTCTCTTGTCGGCATTTGTGTTCCAGGAAAAGACCCTTGTTGAACCCACATTGACCGGGAATCTTGAGCGGGGATGCCAAACCATCTTGGCTATTTCCGAGAAGGTAAACGACGTGCAAACGAGATTGCAAGTGATTCAATCGGCGGACGATTCAAATGACTTTGCTTCAAAGCCCAGATTCGGGCTCATGGAGGTGGTGTATGAATGGGCGAGGGGTATGAGCTTCAAAAATATCACGGGACTGACGGATGTGTTGGAGGGGACAATTGTGCGAACCATCACGAGGCTGGATGAGGTGTGTAGGGAGGTGAAGAATGCGGCGAGGATAGTGGGAGATCCGGAATTGTATGGCAAAATGCAGGAGGCGCAGGAATTGATCAAGAGGGATATCACGGCCGTTGCTAGTTTGTACATGTAGGTGCATTGATAAATGAGCTATGAGGGATAGATGACACAGGGTTGGTGGAATAGATTCATGAGATATCAACTCGGAGGGAAAAGAGCATGAACGGCTACGATCCGTATATAAACGACTATCTGCACTACCAAATCATGGGTTGAATCAGTGAAAGTGTTTGCATTCCATTCTAACAACGTATATCTGCAACTCCAAAACGCCCAGCCATGTTCAATCAAATCATCATCAAGCATCCAGTTCTCATTCCATCCTGCGTATCCCATCAACCATTAACCATATGCAGGCATGTTTTGACATTGAATTTTCCCTCAGTAAAGTTAAGCCCGCAAAGCTCTCAATCGCTGCTGCAGTCTTTCCTCCTCCTCGTTCGAAACCTCTTTGTTGGCCGTCTCCGCAGGCTCCTGAGCCGCAGGCGTAGCCTGATTCAGCTGCTGATTGAGCTCAATACCTGCATCATCAGCCAATTGGCCGAGTAAATCGTGGACGGCGTCCTCAGGAACCTGTGCGGAGGTTGATTGCGCAAAAGCGTCTTGGTAGATGGTATTGGTCATGGCGTATTCTTCGTTTTGTTCTTTGAACTGTTCGAGAACACCGAGACTCTGCAATAAATCTAGTTAGCACTCCATCTCCCCGCCAAATACCGCGAGAGGAACCGGGCTACAACAAATGCGAAATCGGGGGACCCATGGGGAAGAAGCGAAATGGGAGTTAGTCACCTTAGCAGGCGTAGCATTCTTCTGCGCAACGGTCATAACCTTTGAACTCTGGGCCATCATATGCGTCATGCGATTCATCGAGTTATTCGCCTGGATCTGCGCGGCGCTGAGCTCCGCCATGTCGGCTACCTGGTCCATCTGCGACGCAAGAGCCTGCTTGCTGAGTAGCATCTTTGCCTTTTGGTAGGCCTTTTGGGTCTCGCCCTTTTTCAGGAGTTCTTGGATCTGCTTCTTGAGGATGGGGTCCTGCTTGGCGGCTTTCTGGGCTTCGCGGCGGGCCTGTTTGGCTTGGAACCGAGCCTGGAATTCGACTTGCATGTCGCGGGCGAGGGCGCGATTGGACATGGCGGCGATTAGGGCTAGTGTCGGCTATATGTTATTGTCTGGTTCGGGGGCTTCGACGAAGGGCTGTAGGTTGGGATGGTGGTTGGTGATGGAACGGTTTAGAGGATGGATGGATGAGCGTCGGCCTGGCCGTGCTGTCATGTGAGTTGCATGAAGACTGATGTGAGGATGCGGGGCGCCACGAGGTGACGCAGCTGGCATTGGAGTACGGAGTACGGAGTAGTTCAACCAACTGCCGTAAGGCTGCAGTGGCAAGCGGCTACTTGATGCACCGCCACAGTGTCGGCTATTCAGGAGCTTGTGCATCTCTGCCAATTGTGAAGCCTGATATTTCGGAGAGACCAATGTTCTTGACCCTGCTATTGCTGATTCGTCAGTGTACATGCTCAATGGGTTCAATAACCCTCTCTGCTAATATTTTTCGTTTCAACCGTACTCGCAGTCTTTTCGATTCCCGTATTTAGGCAAGCCCAGTACACATAGTAACTACGGAGTAATGATCAACCAAATCTGTACGGAGTACTGTCTATACTAGCTCTTTGCCAACACATTACGATAGTAAATTGGAACCAGCTTCGTCCACCGATCCCAAGCCCCCGTTTTGTGTTCAGTCTGTCTCGAAGCTTTTTTTTTTTTTTTTTTGTCGTCCGTCGTGTGTGAGCTGGGACAATGTCACCGCGTCGTTTAGAGTGGCGCGTTGAAAGTTCGAGTCATGCCGAGTACGGAGTATATTATGCCGGTGATCTCACGGTAAGACAGTGCCGCCGTAGAGCGTGTCAGCCAAAGCCAAATATCGTTCGCGAGATTCACTACGTGCTGCTCGTCGTGTGGGTATGTCGAATCATGTCGATATATCTGATACGGAAGTGCATCAACGAGTTCCATCGAAGCAACTTACTCCCGCGACAAATTTTTCACGCGATACACTTTATCTCCATAGGTTCTGGAACCCCCTCCCCACACCGCCCAAACATGATCTTGACTAAGTAGGATTGACTTGGCTGGGTTGCTAACCGAAGCAGCCGGTGCGAATGCACTGGTTTGGAGGAGAAGAAGTTCATATAGTACTATTATGAACGGAAACTTGCAGATGGGAGAATTATTGAAGGCGGAGACGGACAGGGCCGTCCAAGCGGGTGCAGCCAGGGGCGCACAGCCAAAAGATGACGAATCCAGGGGTAAGGGAAGTACAACGGTTGTTCGGGAATTGACGAATTGAATTCGTCTTTCTAGTTACTGTACTCTACTAATTGATGAAGAACCCACCGTCCGTGCGAGTTGAACATCACCAGATTAAATGCCGAGTACGGCGAATGGCGACGCTAAACCCAAAGTAATACGAGGCAAAATTCAGACTTGATGTCCATGCTGTGAACTTCCGCCTCCGCCACCCCCTCCCTCCCCAGAAACATCACAATGAACAAGTATAAACCTCGTGGGACATGATGTTTTGCCGGTCTCCGGCATAAACCAAGTTATCGGCAACCGGTTCAAACGAGGTCTCGCCACAGCGCGCCGTATCCTCCGCCATTTCTCAGCTCGCCATGCAGCGAAGGCCAATCTCGTGGCATAGTCTCGTCAGCTTTGTTTTGCACATCTTGACCTGTCATGCTGCATGGGTCAGTAAATGGTCATGTGGACTATCTGGTGGTGATACATTCGACCCCTTTTGGATTGGCAAAATCGATGGCTCTTTCAACACCTCGGGTGGTGTAACCCAATTGTCGTTGACACTTCTAGGGGTGCACAATACATCGACATTCAAATGCGAAGATCTCGACATATCAGGGCTCGAAAGCTCTATACGCTTTCATATACTGGGCCGCCCAGTTGGTCGGTTGACTGATTTCAGAAGTGAATGCCCTTTGTCAACTCCGATTTGGGACTTAAAGCCGTATGTGTTAATCCCGGTACTCTGTTTAAAAGACGGATTAAAGCCTCGTCCTTCCAAAATTAAAGATTAAAACTTTCGTGTCAATTCACTTATTTCATTTTTTAGTTCAGAAAATCCAGAAGGCAAGCAATTCTCGATCTACAAGTTTGTGTATCTCTTCGATAGCACTCATCGGTTGCAAACCATGGTGGCGGATTTTCGGTTCGAACAGAAAAACGGCAAACAGCTGGAGTGTGCGGTGACGAAAATTACACCTTACATCGGCACTGCGGCCTCGACAGCTTTCACCTTCGTTCCCGTTGGGATCATGGCTTTGGTTGGAGCTGCGTCCTGGCAATCCCACGTCAGTGAATTGGGGGCCAGTTCCTTAGTCCAGTACGGATCTACTATGGCCAGCCAGGGCCCTGTCTGGGAGACAGTTACCGATCTGTTGGAATATATACAATACTTGCAATTTGTCTTTCTCTCTTCGTCGCTCGTCATGACATATCCGGGTTTCTATGAGCCGATTGTCAGCAAGCTCGCTTGGGCATCACTGCTTTACTGGAGTAGTCCAGTCAATCATGGCCACACTTGGCAGGGCTTAGATGAAGGTATGTACACCAGCAATGCATCTTTTGGGATTGAGCATATGGTGCAAATACTTGAATTCCCCGTAATGGCCCGTGGCATATTCGATGCATTCATCGATCTCCTTATAATGGCAGCCGGCCTGTTCGTTACACTGCTTGTTCTGTATTGTGCCAAGCTACGGCCAATTCAGGGAGCTTCAATACGCTCAATCGCTCAGACGGTGGGTGGCATCACTGTCGTGGTGACCTCGCTGTTCTTTAGCGGCCCTTTGCTGTTCTATCTTTCTCATGAGCTACCATATATCGGATACCTGCCCGACTTCAACATCGCTCTGGTGATATTGATGATGTTTGTTGTGGTTATCGCAGCCTGCGTCTTCGCTCATCGTTGTGAGCATCAGCGACAGAGGACGCTTTCTGAAGACCTCCCGCCATCATTTTACCCTAGACAGTTGCTGCGATATCTCTACCAATGGCTACCCATGTCTATACCTCTAGTGCAAGCAATTGGGGTCGGTGGGCTGTTCCCCTATGGCTTAGCACAATTATTCATGCTCGTGGGAAGCGAAGCCGTCCTTCTTATTCATAGGGTCACACATCAAAAAGTCTGCTTCCTTAGGTCACAAGCAGTCTGGTGTTCTGCCATCCGCTTATTGGCTCTTTCGCTTACCTTCACCTTCATATCACCCGCAAGCGAGGTAACCAGACAATACGTTGGATACACATTACTGTGTCTGCACGGAGCAGTTATTTTCCCTGGCTTCTTTTTCTCTGCGACTTGGCGATTATATCGGGCTTTCCAGAGGAAGAAAAAACACACGCAGGACGTTTCGATGCATTCAGGCGGCAGCGATTCGAGCGTGGCACCGGTAAGATTGCCCGTAAGTAAGCGATTAATCTTGATAGAATCTGACCGACTCACCACAGGGCTTGCCGCTCGACAGCCTTTCTGCTCATTTTATCCAAACGAATACGAAATACCAAAGGAACGATGCGGAGAGAACGCCACAGCATAGTTTTGATCGTCTCCGAACCTTTCACCGACCTGGGTTGTCCGGGGCCGCCTCATTCGGGACGCTGAGCGATATGAGCACATCTGGTCATGCGTCCCACGCGCCATCCGCAACACCAGTAGACGCGGCGCACTTTATGCAAGATTATTCAGTCTTTTACAGAAAACCGCGGTCTCGAAACATGACGCCGACCTCGGGAGCCGAGTCCGTGAGCCGAACCCCCGACATGACCGAAGGCGGCAGCAGCTTATGTACTCCATCTGAGGGGCCAAGCTCCGATCTGCAGTTCGCTCAGCATTACCCGTCGGATGACCTTCAAGAACTGCGCGACGTGCTTATTAGACCTGGCGTGGACTATTCGGTGAGAGAATCGGATTTGTTCTACGGTAAGCCGGTACATAACGAATGGCCTCCAATGACGTCGAGCCCGTCAGAGGACTTGGAGGAGGGCCAATCGAGCAGACGTTCCTTTTACGGCAATTGGACACGCAACTTCCCAACGAGTGTAAAACGTCCCAAGAAGGAAAAGGAAAAGGGGTTCCAGGTCGCAAGGCCACCGCGGCCTCCGAGTACATAGCACGGTTTTCTTCCGAAGCGAATTCAACCGCCCTGGGACTTCTAAGCAGGCTTAGATTAGGCGTGTATATTATGTAAACCTGTAGTAATACCCAAGATGCAAGTGTAAGCGTATTGAGAATTAGATAGGTTACCGGGGAGTGCTCTTATGCACTGGGCTTGTCGATCAGCCCTATAACCGGGGTGTTGTATGAAGACTGATCGAAAAGTGCCTGGAATTATTAATGAAGTAGGAACGTGAGACACATGTGGCAAAACAGCAAAATGAACTGAACAACACTGAACCCGTTTCTCATTTATAGCAAATTAACCCTAGCAGCGACTTATCCCTACCGATCGGTTTGTCTTTAAACTCTTTGGCACAGTGTTCTAGCATTAGCATGGCAATTGCAATGTCATTGTCCTCCAGCCCCATACTAGCTGTGGCCATCTTAACTACCGGTTAGCTCATAGATACACCGGACAACGCGGGATCGCGTCCGATTAAGACGATAAGTAAAAATATAAATGCCAAATATTTCACTCAAGGCGTGGGTATATCCTGCGTTACGGCCTTACGCACCTGGAAGTTGATAATGTGCCACCCTGCAGGCTCCGTCTCACCAGCCTCATTCATGGCGACACGCGGAACTACACAGTGCGTGACGTCGCATAGCAGATCAGCTACTTCTTCAGGCAACTCAAGTAGCCCATTTCTCAACCCTACACCACCTTCAAGCTGCCGCACATCTATTTTACAGTCATAAATGGCCTCTGTGCTCAAAATGAACGTTCAGAGCTTTCCTCGACCACCGCGTCTGGAACAGACATCGCGACATTTGCAGATCAAGTACCTAGGTCAATTGATTGCTGATACCAAAGAGGCGTATTGGGCGCTCGAGACTCATCATCCTCCCAGTATGTACAACACACTCATGCACCGTCCTACAACAGTCTCATCACGGCAGCACTTCCAAGAAAATTGCGACTATAGCATCATCGAGTTCATGCGAGTGCGATGAATCTAGTCTCACCCCACATGCTCTATCGACTATCCATCTCCACCTGGACGGATGATCAAACAATAGTTGACGAGTTTGGAACAGCTTACTACCTCCCACGCTCATCTGTCCGTATACCTCTGACTACCACCAAAAAGCAAACGATTTGTGAGTTTAAAGGCGTGGCAACCTACTACAAGGTCGAGTTGGCCGACGGGACTGCGGTGTCTGATAGGATATGGTCATACGAGAGGCCAACACCCGCGTTCAAGCCCATTCATGGCTACCTATCCTTCTATGCGGGACCCTGGGATTGCTTTGTGGATGGCGAAAAAGTCGAGGCTCAACCGGGAGACTTTTATGGAGGTTGGGTGACCTCCGACATTGAAGGTATAGTCAAAGGTCGAACTGGTAACCTCGATCCGATAGTGTGAGAGCTGCGTGAGAGAGCTTGGCTTGCGTTATAATCACAACCTTCCTGCTTCTACTAGATGGAATGACAGCCGCCACTCTCGGCGCGGTGCGATGGAGATGGTCAGTAAGCAACTCTGCCTGATTACTCAGAGCGGGATATTAAGGGACGGCGCGACGGTGAAAGGATCCAAATAGCACCATGCTACCGCAATGTTAGTCTACATTGTATGCGTATGTGAATCAAAAGTTCTCATAGTGCGGAGTATATCCTCGACTCAGTACGGTGACGCAGCTAGTGCAGTTGTAGCGCAAAAATAGATGAAAGAGCGCGGCAAATGGAACGAGATGGGATTCAGGTAACAACAACGGCCATGGCCCATCAGGGTAAGGATGGAAGAACACTTATGTCTTCGGATTAGAAAATATGTATTTTCGCCATCCGGAATGAAACCCTACTCCGTACCGTGTTTGCGGCATTGTCCCAGCACGGTGGACGAACCTGGCAGGTGCATCGGTGCGAGTGCTTTAGTTGGCTTAGTTAATTGCGTCACCATGTTTAGGCGAACTTTAGAGTGTGCCGTCCGCTATCTCTAGTCCTGATAGTACCTCTGACGAATCCTCACATCCTTTTTTTAAGTGAAACAGGGTGCACGACGACCAAGACCAAGAGCAAAGCAAAAACTGGCAGTGAATTCAATACTCTGTACGGACTACTCAACCTCTGCTCTCTTCGTCCCTGCCTCTCTATCATGCAAGGGTGCGGTGCAGCGGCATTATAGTTAACTACAGAGTACGGAGTACCGATCAGATCAGTACCTCGCTCATGCTGCCCGCCGATGTGACCATGGAGCTTGTATTCTGTCTCAGAATATTGCTTGTCACCTCGATACTTGCTTTTGCTGGACGTGTACTCCACATTGACAACGGCGTGTCCTTGAGGAATCTCAGCGCTGGCTTTTCTTTTTTCTCCTTTGCAGCGTCTCAGCTCAGAGCAGCGCGAGCTTTGTCGGGCGTCTGAGCAAGCTGGCTGCTACTAGTTACTTGCTGCGGTACACTCTTCAACCTAGCGCAACGCCTGGTGGCTGGCCAGCACTCCATTCCATTGGCCACGGTGCCTCCGACATCACTTGGAATTGAGACGTATTCGTTAGCAGCGGTCAATTTGACGGCATGTTGGAGGAGACCGGTGACGACGGAGACAACCCGTCGCAATCGTGGCTGCACTAACTCTGGAGGGGTAGATCCCGACCCGCGCGACATGGGCCCCCCTTGAAAGCAGATAAAACAGTGGTCCGTACTCTGTAGATTAGGGAGTCCTCAAGGTCCACTTATCGCATTCATCAAGATTGAGGACAAGAGAGCTCCCACTCAGACAGTCAGTCAGTCGCCTCCCCAATCCTCCTTGCCGAATTGTGTGGAGCACGGAGCAACCAGAGTCCAGCCTACACTGCCGACCAGAACAGACCACACACTGCTACACTCCATCCGTGGGGGCTGACCATGAGTGGATCGCGAAATCGAGCACACCTTTGGCTTTCCGCTTCTGGCTGCCGGAGAAAATCAATCATGGTCAGTGGTGCAGGCCGGCTCTCGCCGAAGTGAGACGCAGGCTGGCAGGCAGGTGATGTGATCAATATGTGGAAGGAGAGAGACTGTGCTACTGGTCGCTACTGGTAGCTTCAGCTTCAGGTAGCCACTCTGCCGCCCTCCCTGCACTGCGCACCCTGGCAATGCCGGCAATGCTAGCAGTACTTGGAATTAATGGTTGCTCAGTGGGAGCCCCTCAGCAGCAGAGTTTCCAGCTTAAGCGCCGCCCTCAGCGTTGACCCAAATTAGACCTGTCCATACGACGCAGTGCTGCTGCAGCATTCTCTTTGTGTTCTTATCTTCACTCTTCCCCTTCCACCAGCATTCCGCCGCCTATTTCGTCGCTCCCTCTTAAAAGCATTTCTTCCCGGTGGCCGTGATTTTAACTGTCGTGGCCAATAGCGAGGCAAAAAACACGCACGAACCGGATCGAACTCAGGCACGGTTCAGCTCTGTCAGGCGCGAGCCTGCGTTCCACCACCCATGACAGCAATCAACGATTTCCCGGTTTCGATATGGAGTTCACAACGCAACTGTTAATAGAATCATGGATTCTTTACACCTTAGGGGTCGCCATTGTCGTCTGCCGCATGATATCGAGAAGAATTAAACTGGGCAAATGGAGGAACCTAATGATTGACGACTACTTGATGCTCTTCGCTCTGGTTCGTTCATTACCATTCGCGTTCAAGTCTCTCGGCCACGGCCCGGCAAATATCAAGCTAATCTATTGCAGGTCAACTTTACCGGAGTTGTCGTCTCGATTAACGAAGTGGCCAAGAATGGCAGTAATTACATGTCCCCGGAAGATGCCGCAGCCCTTACACCGCAAGGTGTTCATAATGCCATCTACGGCAGCATCATGACGTTTGTACTCGAGATTTTTACTATTACCGGCACCTGGACTGTCAAGGCCTGTCTGCTGATACTCTACTCTCGGCTTACGTGAGTCAATCGCTGCCCGCTGCCCGCTCCCCACGCCTGCCTGCTGCCGGACTCGTGCTCATGATTCATAGGAGAAATACTCTGCCGAGACAACACCTCCTCGTCAAGATTGCAGCCGGGTACTGCGCCATTACGTACCTCGTTGTCATATTCATGTTCATATTTTACTGGTGCAGTCCTACCTACGAGTATTGGGCTGTTCCTGTCAGAATAGACCAGTGCGCCACATACTACCATCACATGATATTTGCGACGGCTTGCAACATCTCTTCCGACATCCTTCTCCTTCTCATCCCTATCCCGATCATCTTCAAGACGCGCTTACCGATAAAGCGAAAAGCTATCCTTGTTTTCATTCTTGGACTTGGAGTTTTCAACATCCTTGCTGCGATACTCAACCGATACTACAACTTTAGCAACCCCAATTCTTACGTTTTCCTCTTCTGGTATGTCGCCGAAGTCGGCATTGCCATGCTGGTGGGTAACATGCCACTCTGTTGGCCGGTTTTGCGGGCACTCTTGGGGCGAAATGACAAAACCAACACGCCTGAATATCATGGCTACACCATCAGCGGCGGTGGTCGGAAGAACAAGAAACCAAAGAACATCCTGAGCACGACAGTGTTGGGAGCCACAATGTGGGACAAATTGGAAGACCAGGAAGAAGGATCCGCTAGGACACAAGGATCACACGAACCAAAGCCCCTTTCTGACCAAGGAAGCCAGATCGAGTTGATATTGCAGGGGCACACACATAATCACCATCACCAAGCTGCCGTCAGCGCAAATGCAGAATCATCCACACTGCCAAACAACGAACCGAAGCGACTAGGGTCTAGTGGAGGGAGCAGCCCCAGCAACGTCTCAGGAGACAAGATTATGGTTGTTACCACCGTCGACGTCTCCTCATCAAATTCTCATTAAGGAAACGGTATGGGCGCAAATGACGATTTTTCGTTTGCATTGATTTCTAGGTTTTGGGACGCGCCGCAGCCGTCCCATTGGAGTATGGAGTTGCAATTCGTGGGGATGGTTCACGTTTGATGATCCTGTGGTGCGGCAGCGGGCATTATTTATGCAAACTACCCCCGCCTGCCCATTTACGGGGACACTTTTATTACGCCGCCCCCATATTCATTCTATGCACTGGACGATATATGAACTTTAGAAGAAGTATCTACGGCCAGGTTTGGGCAGACGGATTTTTTTACTTACATAATAGAATTACACGGCGTGAGGGATCTATCTGGATGAAGATCAAATATGGACGGTCTAGGAAATACCCGCTGGGCATGACTACAATTGAATAGACTTGTTTGTCACGAAGATTAACTCGGTATCGCTATGGAGTAAAATGGAAAGCTCGGGTTCCCGTCTCCACGAGAGCGGTGCCATGACCAGGTCAATATGGATCACAGATTTAGTATCGATCAAAAGTTCTCGGAGTACCCCCATTTCTCCACTGAGCAAAGCCAAGTTCCACTCTGCCGAGCGTTGCGCAGTTGCCCCCCTAGGCCATGTGATGATGACATGCTCACTGGAAGCCGTTCATGCTGTGGCTCCTTGTTAATCGCGAGCCGCAAGCCGTGGAGGTTTCAGTTTTTGTTTGGGTTGCCGGAAGGAATGCGATAATGCGTATACGGAGGGAGTCGCGGGCCAGAATTTGGCATCTCATAAGAATCGCCCATGGTACAGTGCGATACAGTCGTGATACGCTATCAGCATAGGTCGGTCGCC
The DNA here is from genome assembly GCA_032433595.1 of Conoideocrella luteorostrata. Taxonomy (NCBI): domain Eukaryota; kingdom Fungi; phylum Ascomycota; class Sordariomycetes; order Hypocreales; family Clavicipitaceae; genus Conoideocrella; species Conoideocrella luteorostrata. The sequence continues at coordinate 19,286 of JASWJB010000325.1, forward strand.
CAAAGCATTTTCCCGAGGAAGCCTCGACCTCATTGGGCCGCTTGTCAAAAATATAACTGATTCCGTATGATGATGGCAAAAATCGTAGTACCGTACTCCGTACTTCGTGCGGAGTGGTCTGTGGTATTGTAGAAACTATCCACTATTTAGCCCCAGGACGCCACCTACATGATAAATTAATAGTGTGTATGAGGCGCCGCCGCCCTCAGCGGCTCCAGTACAAGGGCCGCTGGTCAAATTTCAGCAAAGCTACTAGGCTGGTGGGGTGGATGGAGGAGCCCTTGCCGTCTTGGCTGATGAAGCGACAAGAGAGGCGCTGCAGTCTCTTAAGGGCATTGTCACATTGCCTCGTCGACACATTTGCAAGTAGGCTATCAAACATCGCACTTCATGCTGCCACAAATGTTTACGATATACTTGAGCAGGTTTCCGGCGCGAAGATGGTTGACCTATGGTGGGGTTGGAGTAGACCAGACTAGCGAAGTTTGATCTGACCTATAAGGGCCGACTGACGTTGACATGACACTATTTTGGCCTTTCGCGGCCTGAAAAGTGGCTTGGAGAAAATTTAGTGAGAGAATCCAAACGCCATACGACGACTGAGCAACAGGGGCGTTGAACAGGTTGGGACGGTGGTCCAGGAACAAAGTTTAGGTAGCTAGGTGCTAACTGGGTACTTCGTACTCCTTAGTATGACTCTGGATGATCGGTTGACCTCGTATGGAGTAACTGAAACTGACTGACAAGCACATCGGTGGAATGCCTAATTTTGTGGGCTAACGTGTCGTTCGAGCAGTTAGGCCGGTCGCTGAACCATAAATTGCCATGTACATACGATGGTCGGCATAAAGGTTTTGCCCACTTCGGTGGCCTTCTACGCCAAGGGGGTGTGTAAGAACTTTATGCCACATACTGTATTCCTGTTCGACTCGGAAAGGGGACTAGCACTCTTGTGCTGGTCCTGACGACGCGATAGAGCCCCGGGCCTGTGGCCATCCATGGTTCTAGCATATCGGTTTAGCTCGTCCGGGGTTCGCTCGGTGTAACAAACACAATGTGGAGCTGAACTTGAGTGCTAATTCACCATTGAGAACAATAGGAGGAAAAGCGTCCCGAGTTGGTATGGATGAGCGCTTCTCGTCTGACTGGATCAACGGCCCTGCCCGAATCAGAAGCATTTGGTCGCGCGAGGATTTGCACTTCCAATCAACGGGGTCAGGCCACGAAGGAAACCCGACGGCTAGTTAAGTCTGTGCTGAATCTGGGACACTACAAGGGTCGATTTGTCGATTTCGGTTCGCGATATGTTTCTGCAGGTTCGACGCGGAGCGGATACAACGTGCGCTGCGCTGCGCACTGACTATCCTGTAGGGCCACTGCCACTGTAAATCGGTTAAATTATCCGCTCGCCATGCCCTGGACATTTGATATTTGGCATCAAAGGCAATGTATTGTTTCGGTTCCACGAGGGCAGCGCAGACAGGGGAGGGGGAGGGGGGCAGTTGCTTGACGATGGAGCAGTTAGTTAGTTAGTTACTCGCCTACCAAAAAAAGAACTAAAGAAGAAATTGCACAACGGCGAGCCACCTTTTTCACGCTGCGAGGTAACATCGTCTGCAATACCTAGCTAGAGCAGTTCGGCCATAGGAAGCGCCGCATGGAAGTTTCCATGGAATGATGAATGAGAATGGCAAATGGACCGTGATGGGCGCGGTTCTGAGTTCGAGGATGGCGATGCGGGGAAGACAGCAGAGAGCCGGATTTTGCCAGTTCCAAGCCAAGCAGCGTCGTCCTGTCATATCATTAAAACGCCAATATCAAGTCGCTTTCGGGCTGTTTTCAAGGCTATTCAATTGGTCTGTGGAATGAGTGCAGCATTCCATGAGTTCAATAATTCTTTCTGCATGGCCCAACGCACGCCGGCCGTCGATGCGCCCGCCCTCGACTAGCAACTGGGAGGAGGCAGGACCGTGGCTGCTGGCGGCCGAGCCAAAGTGGAAGAGGGCGGGGCCTAGTGCAGCCAGATAGATGTCCCGGCAGCGGCGGTGGACTCGAGAGCAGAGATCCAAATTGAAATCAATTCGGATGGTCCCAGTACGCCGGGATGTCCGCGATCAACGTCCAGCGATTGGCTCGGGTTGTGCAGTAGTTGCAGCCCTACTCTTCTGCAATACAATAGCCACTGCGTACTCCGTAATGTAACGACAGACAGAGTCAGTCCAAATCTCAGTCCGCGGCGGCGGCCTTCGGTTGATGGCCCCGCTAGCGGTTGAATGTGCTGTCAAGTCTCTTTACTAGTCTCTGCATGGCTGGACGTATTAGCTCTGATAGCCTGATTCTCGCATTTTCAACCCGGCCATGCATGTTTTTTGCTCCGTTGCAGTAGGTGGTTCTTGTTGTTGCCATTGTTTTGAGTGGCTCTTCGGCGTTGCATGTATGCATGAGCTTGCTTTCCTGGGCCTCGTGTTGGCTGTTTCCTGTCTGTTGCTGGCCTTTCTGTCCGCCCTCTTTTCGTCTTTTTTTCTTTTTCTTTTTCTTTTATTCATACCAAGCTCATGCTTGGCTCAATTCCCTCCCTGCTTGCCTAGTTCACATTGCTTCTTATCTCCCTACTACTGTCGAAACGTTCTGGACCTTGCCGAGGTCTCAACCATCCTGAGGGTGCTATTCACTCTCATTCCTTTCATCAACACCTTGTCTCGGCTGGGTCTCGTCTGCGATCCTCTGGCTGTGGTGTCTCGCAGGGGTGCAAGTGGCGGATGTCTCACCTTGCACGTCAGACGTCAACCGAAGAAGCCAAGAGCAACTCCGCGACGTCACGGAAGAAGAAATATTTCAACCTCACCAATTAAATCTTGATCATTTCACCAGCGGTTCGTGGAGGGAACGAGCTCGTCGCAATGACTTCGCCGTCACCCCCGGCCAAGGGCCACCGCGACACTCAGACCTTGGACGAGAAAGGTCTGTCGCGACTAAGCGCCACGGCCTCCAGAGATGAAGAATTTGCCAATGCAGTCGATCCTGAAGTTGCGGCCAAGATCCCCGTGCCGTCCAAGCTGAGGGAAATCAACACCCGAATTGAGAATTTGGCCGGCTTTGAGGCCCGTGGCATCACCCGTGTACTGCCGGAAGAGCGGCAACCGCGTTCATGGTCCAGCGATCTCCAGGTTGCCATCATGTGGTATAGCGCCAATATATCACTGAATAACCTAGCCGTGGCCATGTTGGGGCCACTGGCCTATCAGCTGGGGTTTTTGGACTGTGCCATGTGTGCCGTCTTTGGTGCGTTTGTTGGTAGTATAACCACGGCTTACATGAGTATATGGGGCCCCCAAAGCGGAAATCGAACAATGGTATGTTATTGTGTGTGTGTGTGTGATGGCTTGAACTTTATCCTCGCAATGCACCAACGGGCAAGGCGGGAAACAATGAGGCGCAAACGCCGGTGTGGAGAATCATCTCTTAGAAGCACACGCTGACAAACATTTGTCCTGGAAATAGGTCGTATTGCGATTCTTCATGGGCTATTGGCCGTCCAAGATATTGTGCGTTCTCAACATTATCCTCATGATTGGGTATGCAACTATCGATGGTATCATTGGTGGTCAGGTCTTGTCGGCTGTAAGCGATGGCAAGATGACCATCATTGTGGGCATCGTTGTTGTCAGCATTGTGTGCTGGGTTGTCGCAGTCTTTGGCATGGCTGTTTTTCACAAGTATGAGCGGTAAGTCCGTCCAAAGCCCCCGGGTTCTATTTGCCGTTTGTAAGACCCTGATGCTCATGACTGCCAAGATACTCGTGGCTCCCCCAAACAATTGCTCTGTTCATTCTCATCGGCTGCGCCGGACCATACTTCGATGCATCCGCCCCATCCAAGAATTCCGGCGCTCTTCTTGCTGCCCAGCGTCTGTCCTTCTTCAACATTTGCTTGTATGTGCCCAACTCGTGGGCGGGCGCCGCCTCTGATTTCTACGTCTACTACCCCGAGAAGACGTCTAAGCGCAAGATCTTCCTGCTTACCCTCACCGGCCTCTGGACCGCATTCACATTTGTCTACCTCATCGCCATTGGTCTCGGAACCGGAGTTGCCAACAGCCCTGCCTGGGCCGCCGCCAACAATATTAGCTCCGGTGCGCTCATTGTTGCCGGATATGAACCACTCAAAGGCTTTGGCCGGTTCTGCTCTGTCGTCGTAGCCCTCGGTGTCATTGCCAACAGTATTCCCAGTACATACTCTGCCGCCTTGGGGGTCCAGGTCCTTGGCCGCTATGCCAAAGCCGTACCTCGATATGTCTGGTCAACCGTCATCGTCCTGATCGAGTTCGTTCTCGCCGTAGCCGGCCGCGAGCATCTGTTCACCATCTTCCAAAACTTCTGTGCGCTGATGGGATACTGGGCTATGATCATGTTCTTCATCGTTCTCATGGAGCACCTCATGTTCCGCGGTCGCAAAGGGTTCGACTGGTCTCGTTGGGAGGACAAGAATTACCAGCCACTTGGTCTTGCCGCCCTTGCTGCTTTCCTGATTGGGTGGGCGGGAGCAATCCTTGGAATGGCCCAGGCTTGGTATACTGGTCCCTTGGCGACCTTGGCTGAAGGAGGTGATGTCGGACTATGGATTGCGTGTGGGTTTACCCTTGTGTCATTTCCGCCTTTGCGCGCCCTGGAGCTCAAGTTCTTCGGGCGATGAGTCTAGAAATGAGCAGATACTGCTTTTCCTTTACCAAAACTATTTTCATGTTTCACGAAGCAATGAGATGCATCATCATTTACGTTCTATATGTCTGGGAGGTTCATACTGTAACGAAGGCATTGGAGGCTTAAGTTATTTGTTTTTTTCGGTGTTCATCGTATTCATGGATTTGGGCAAGGACCACATTGACGCAAAAATTAAGAGAGGAACCATCATTTCAAACGCAGTTCATAGATCAATAATAAATTACGGACCGATATTTCTTCGTTATTGTATCTTCATGATTCATCTCACGGCTGTATTCCTACGTGTTAAAGAAGAAGAAGAGTCAGTGGCATGTCCTCCGGCGCCAAGGATCTCATCCCATCACTTCCTCTCCCTAAGCACTCAAGACTCCTTAGATATTTGATCAGCTCGTCTCCATTCTCTTTGATGATATGGTGCTCTTATGTTGTGGACGACTACTGAGACGAAGTGTGTCAAATGTTTGGCTTGTTTGGGCTTTGAGAAGGCGGCCGACGAGCTCGAGCATAACGGACTCGCTGGCCATGCTTATCAGCTAATTTCATCGAGAATTATGGAAACATCTTTACTTTTCATAGCCCCTCACAAGAATTCATCTACATTTTCATGCGCCAAGCTAGGCCAGGGCTTAGATAAGCATCAAGATAAACCACCAACTTTCTGGCTGGAAATAATGCCGCCGGTTAAACCGGTGTACAAACTCTGTGGCCTGCCCGGCTGATAAGTTTAAAGACAGTACAAATTAAATCCATATCGGACGACACATATATTTCGTACCCTGCATTGTACGCTGCTACGTATGTTCGCGTTCGTGTGTCACATTTTTTGAAGGATATCCATAAAACAGAACGAAAAAATTATATTTCATATCCAGTTGTTCCACTGAACTAAGTACTTTACACCATATTGTCTTCTCAGTTGAGCTCTATGCAATGCTCAGTGACCAGTTGCTAATTAGTGACAAACGAATCTCAGGAATCGCCTCATGGAAGCGATCCGGCTTCTGGCATCTTTCTTGCCACTTACACCGCGTACCGATTGCACAACGTTTTTGCGACTTTCTTGTACTCTTCATGGGAGTGCTGTACCAGGGCTGCCAAGCATCACCTATATGTAGTACTCAGCTCCTGTCGCTCAGTCTACCTCGTATTGACCTCAAGTCATCAAGCAATCAAAGTTGCGTTCGCAGCACCGCTCCTAACCCGTCTTGTCTCCAGCACGAAGTCGCAGTCTACCACCCTGAGCCGGCAATTTATTGGGCAAGGTACAGAGGTATAGTGCATGACTACTTGTTAAAGGCCAAGTGTGCATCCATTGCCATTTGCTTTCGCCCATGTTGCTATTGGTTTGGGTACTCGGAGCTACTAAGATGTATGAATCGCCTGCCCGGTATCTCATGTTACGCATTTCCTCTCTACTTGTCGCAGGAATAGTAGAGCCATCACAGCCGTCATCGCCTCGACATGCCTTTACCGCTCAGCCTCCGCCGCATCACATCTGGGTGAAACCATTCCCCGCCCGCCTACGAAGCAGCTGAAAACTGGGGTGTCGACCACTGTACGGCCTGCAGTAGCTTGCATAACGCATGCTGTCACGACCTGTCCGTTTCAGCCGGGGTCCTGGACAAATTGGCACCAATGCCTGGAGGCTTTGCATACAATAACTACCAGTCAGGAGACGCTGTGCATGTTTGTGGCCTCGATTACGGGTTATGCGACGCTGACTGAGCACTCTTATGTGGCACCAAGGGACAATGCTTGCAGATAACAAGCCCCCAAGGTGACTCTCCCGCAGAACAGGGCGTTAGCCGTTTTGTTAGCCATCGAATCATGTTGACCTAGCAATATTGCAACGCTTGCTCCAATCAATCCATACTCGTTGGTGCTGACTTCTGCAAATAATATGGTTGATGGCACCTCGATTGTTTTCTTATTTGAGTGAAGTTGTTAAGACCTTTGGTCCAGCTACCTTCAATGTCGACTTCAGCCTCGTCAAGTTTCAAGCTCCAGCTGAGTTCAAGCCTCTGGAGCAGGAACCAACGCTACATTGAGTGAATCTGCCGAAGAAGGTGCCCCTCATGTCACTGCGAGAAAACTAGGTGCGCTCTTTCAAGATGGGATACCTCGGACACCTGATCTTACCCGAGCTTATGGGAAACGTGCTGTCGAAATTGCTCGATGCCGAGCCGTCAATCCCAAAGCCTCGAAAGCTGATGGTATCTTTGCTGAGCATGTCGGGATAGATGGTACAAGTATCTGGGCGGCCGCTACTTCTGGATCTCATGCAATTGCTCTATGTCTTCTTGCCTGCATGCTTGCTCGTATGTGGTCAGGGCCAGAAGCCGTTTCCATCTGGGTTGAACTCGTCGCTGAGAGAAAGAAAGAGCTAGAGGCAATTGACGAAGTTGATCCGGCATATGCCTCATCCCAATTTACCCAGCTCATATCCATTCCCAGAGTGGACCTTGCTAAATGAAGCAAGCGCGAGGTCCTGGCTCCAAGTCGCAGGCCAGTCAATGGAAGCGAGACAAAAGCAGCTGCTGATAACGAGCAATCTCCAATTGCCTGTAAGTACCAAACCAAATTTAGCTCAAAACGTCCGACATTCCTGGTTCCCAGCAATGGTTGCCATTGACTCCTTAGTCAAAGGAGTACCTCAATCGGTGCGGGATGGGGCAATAATTCTTGGACTCTCTTCTTGGCATTTGTATCCTGATATGATCATCCTTGGCAAAACTCTTCAAACTGTGAAGGTTGAGCTAAAGGATGAGTTGGTGGATTCATCCGGAGTTTTAACAGTTGGGCTTGACATAAAAGACACCAGCCCTAACGGTGTTTATTGGTCGTTGTCGTTGGCGCACCTTCGCTATTACGGCGGACCAGTTATGATGGAAAGGTCTCTCCGCAGCCGGCAATCGAATTACAGTTCACGGACTGTTTCAGGTTGCTATAGGATGTATTATACAAACTTGGGTATTCGACCTCCAGGCTATCGCGTCGACGATGCTTGAATTGTGGAGTTATCCGGAGGTCTTCTGCCACTCGAACACAGGCTCGCGCACAACATACTGGCTAGGCTACTTATCTAAGGCTTTAGAGCCATTTTTAAGCTCCGACAAATTGGCGACCCAGGAGCGTGGGCAGCTCATAAAATATAGAGCCAAAGGGTGTTCCGAGTTCATATCGAGGGAAAAGCCAACTCCGGTGTCTTTTGGTTTGTTGAATTTGAACACCATTTAACCTATACTGAATATTAATGAGGCTGGAATTGAGGAATTGCGTTCATATGCTGAGTCCTTGGACGAAAAGAACGACAAGTAAAGCACAGAAACATATTGAGCTGCGGTCTTAGCATAGCGCCGCCGAGATCATTGACTTCTCAGAAAAAGTATCACCAGAGATATTGAAGAGAATTTCAAGTCTGATAATAATCTGCTGATACCATAGGTTTTGCGTCAAACACTCATTAATGCCGCGATGCTCAAGTTACCGAGTCACTGCATCTTACCCCAGCACTCTAGGCTCCCGAACTTTGTGAGCTATGCGGTCATGATGAACATCTAACAGAGGGTTCGCTAATATTCTTCAGCGCTTTATATTGACATTCGCGTTTAAAAACCTGAAATATCGTTTGAAATGCATTGTTGGTTATCCACTGCACCATTAATGGTGGTGGTCAACCATTCTGATCAGAGCTATATTGAGTGGCTAGTGACAATGTAGGAAAGGGATACACAGGAATGTTGTCGAGTCTGTTGTCAGCTGTCGGGACTAGTCAAGCATTCGGAGAAATGACCAGAAGTAATTGCATCTATCATATCAACCTTAATAAATAGATATCAGAGTAATACAATAGACGTCGCGGAGGACTCTATCTTGGCAGGCGAATACGAACCATAGTTTCTGCAGCCCTCGCATCTGTAGGGATTTGGAATGCACCTAAAGTTCCTCCGTATGGCTCTCACGCCGAAGGCAGGATGGGAAAATACTTTCGCAAAAAAGGCGACTTGCGTGGGCGCTTATCGAAACAGGCATATGTGTCATCTAATCCCCTGCATCATGCAAAGGAATTTGAAACAAAAAGGATCGCAGGTTGAGGTGGGCAGACCAACAGACGAGACCTATGGGCGCTTGCTGATGTTTGTTGGTTGGCCACAACACGGTCGGCTCTCCTACAGCTGTTGCCAGTTGATTTATGCACATGTCTGATCCTGTTGAGTGATTCAAATGGTCACGCGGAATGTGCCAAATATATGTAGTTGGGCTGGATTAGCCGGTATTACCTTCTGGTCAAAGGCGTCACCAAGCACGGAAGAGACCTCTTCAAGCATGGGGTCAAATCAGAGAAAACGGGAGCTCTATGATCACACAGATGCGGAGCTTCCTCTATAACGGTCACGCTAGGCCTCGCCAGGGGGCAATCGGGTTCATTAACCAAGGATTCCATTACACTCTCCAAAAATATCTTTGCAACGGACATACTACCTCTAACGCCACATAGAAAAACGAGGTCCTGGTCTGTGAGCAATACCTTTAATTAACTTTTCAGGTAATCTAAACGTTTTACGCTCCATAGATTGCCATAAGATGTTTAAATGAAGGGTCTTCCACAAGTTCTGCTGCGGTTAGCCGATGATCAGGTTCGTAACAAAGACCTCTGCGTATTATTGAAACAATATGCTCCCTCTCCAAAGAACTGATATCGGGTCGGCGCCGGTTTAGTTTCTCCGTGAAAGTCTCCAGAGGTGTTCGTGGTGGAGCGAACTGGTCTGTATGATCCCACCACCAATCCAGCCAAACGTCACCGCCAGAGTAGGAGTTTTTCCAGCGCTCCGGAAACGGCCCTAGCATACCAACCAGGTGGGATATACAGGAAGTGCCATTACCCGATAGGATGTCACAGCCGAGATAAAGAGATAGAAACATAACCATATAGCTCCACATATCGGTCGCAAAGTTCGGGGCTGCACCGTGAACTTTCTGGCGCACAGAATGGAAGCGGAAACTGTACGGTAGGATCGACATGGTTGCCATTCCTGAACGAGAGACCAAAGTCACCTAGATAGACGGGGAGGCTTGTCATACTTGCTGGCATTTGCATGGGTTCTACCAACTCGCCAGGCTTTAAATGCGCTTCACCCAGGAGTAATTTTCGTGGTCTGCCAAGTTGCTGGTATATTTTCTCAGTGGGCCAATGATCCATTGTTTGAATATGCCACATGACATTTCCCGAGCTTAGATCTAGGATTGTATCGATGAGCATGTTGTTGGCAGAGGCCTTAGGAGGAGGGGGGGGGGGGGGATGATAGACTTACCTTTGTGGACGAATCCAGCATCGTGCAGACTCTTTAGAGCAAGGAGAAGATGTTTCGCGGCTGCCATGCGAAGGGCAGCCGGCGTCTTGTACAGGGTGTCCCGAAGGTTGGGTCCTCGTACAGGATAAACAAGCACCATATGTTCATAGCCGCTTGAGCCAGGAAGAAAGAAGACCGACTGAAATAAGACAAGTTTGGACGAGTCCTGCACCGCATTATATATCTGACGCTGTATCTGATGCTCGGCTTGGCCTTGTCCAGGTGTCATAATCTTAAGTGCCACTTTCTTGGCTTGTTGCGCATCATGAGCAAGCCAGACCGTCGAATACCCGCCCCATCCGAGCTTATGTTCAATTCGGTATCTGCTATGAAGTATTTCTCCGATTTGAACTGGGTAGTACGATCCTTCTGCATATCGCTCACGTGGCTCAGCCTCGGATTCAATCTCGCATTCGTCGTCGGAGTCGACGAAATAGCCGCGATCTAATGAAGGCTGCGAGGCCATCCTAGCACTGACGTTGTCGCTAAGTATGTAGTTCTGCACGGGGATACACCATAGTGTTATGTTTCTGGCGGTTTCTTGAGCCGGGCTGTATATTCCGACCGTTGGGTCGACTCTGGTGAGTAGAGGCGTAGAAAATTCGAATGTTAATAATGTTGGTTGTGCAAAGAGCTAACCAAGCGGGGGACAGTATAACTGAGCCATCGAGGTGGCATTAGCTCCGCAAGAGATAATGCCTCAGCGACCAAAAACACGGTAAAATTAAACAAAAAAAAATACATTAACTATTATATAGCTTATTTAGCTATTTATCTAATAAATTTTATTAATAATAAGCTTTAATTGCATCCGTAGTGGGCGTTCGAATTGAAAGGGTCAATTGGACAATGTGGACGAAATGGCTCAGTTAAACTGTCCCCTGCATGACTAAGTAAAGGCAGCGAGAAAAGCGTTAGAGCACTAGAGTTTTCACGAGACACCGCAACCAACATGTCATGATGATGAGTATTGTATTTTCCGTCCAGCGACCTTGGTCGCTCAGGGCCCCTCTTGGGGCACAGAACGTTCTGAGCTGAATCATGTACAGCTTCCACTACAGAAAAGCTTCACCCAACGGCTTCTCGCACGACCTCGCAGGTTGAGTCGTCAGGCTCACTCTCAGTAGGCGGCTCACCTACACCGGCGGAGGAGTTAACCCAGCTGCTGGGACAGGGTAGCCTCTCCCTCCTAGACCACACGGAATAATGACTGCAGCGCGCTGCCGACCAATTGCAAAAGCGCATGCTGCCGTGCATACCAGACTTTTGTAACAGCACCCTGTTGTAGGCGTTAAATGTTGGGCCGGGCGATGGTCAGTGCCTAGTATGCTATTTTCTCCATACACAGCTGGTCTGTACAGAGCGCTTATATGCCGCATATGCTAAAAATAATTTCCTCTTGGCAGTATTAATATCGCCAGTAATTGTTCATTGGTGGATAGCCACTCAGCCTGGCCCCCATGGCAACACTATAAGGTCGATCTTGTTCCCAGCGTCCAGAAATACGGTCCCTTCTAGTTCTACATCGTTGCTATCTGTCCATATTATTCGAGTTTACTCTGGCGCCCTGCGCGGCAACATTATCAATGACAATCCCACACAGTCGCCAAGAGGCGCGACAGCTCGTGCTCCAGATTGCAAAGAAACATGGATATCTCAATGCCGAAAAGTTCAAAAAGATAGAAGATGATGATCTTCGACACGAAATTGAAGAATCATTCATGCAAAAAGACTTGATAATTGGAGCCAGCGTGATCACGCAAGTATACACACAGTCTACGGTCACAGACAAGCATTTGCTAACTAGAGAAATTAGACTTGCAAAGAACGTGTACTCTAGCAAAGCCCGGTTCATTTTTGAGTTGCTCCAAAATGCCGACGACAATAGTTATACTAAAGCCAAAGGCTTGGGAGAGCCTCCGAAAGTCGACTTTCATGTATACCCGCATCAGATTGTGATGGAGTGTAATGAAGATGGGTTTACGGAAGAGAATCTCTCAGCCATATGTTCTGTTGGGAAGAGCTCCAAGGCTGGCGCACAAGGGTACATCGGGGAAAAGGGAATCGGATTCAAGTCCGTCTTCATGGTAGCCTCAAAAGTTCACATCCAATCTGGGGCGTTTTCTTTCTCCTTCAGTCACGAAAGCGGCCAATCCGGCATCGGAATGATATCCCCTGAATGGGAGGATACACAAGAAGATCTGAGTACGCCTCTCACGAGAACCACTCTGCACTTGCACCACGGTGGAGATCCGGCTCTGCGGGCAAAGTTGAACAAGAGGATTAAAAGCCAATTCTCGGAGATCCAGGAGACTTTTCTTCTGTTCACAAGACGAGTGAGAAAAGTAGGCATCACCTATTACGACGAGCAAGCACAACAGACGTCTTCCATAGCGTATGCAGTAGACATTTCTCATGATAACTTTGCCACGGTGACGAAGAAGACCACTACGAATGCTCAATCCCGTCAAGAGTCCAAATTCTACCACGTCACAAAGTACACAGCCACAAACATCGCCAAAGATGAGAATAGGGCATACTCGGAAAAAGAGATGGCGGCTCGCACTTACGCCAAGTCTGAAATAGTACTTGCTTTTCCTCTCTCTGCGACGTCGGTTCCCGTCATCAACTCGCAGAACATTTTCGCCTTCTTCCCTGTCCGAGATGCTGGGTTCAACTTCATCATTCAGGCGGACTTCGTCACTGAGGCAAGCCGACAAGATATTGTCCATGACTCGCCAAGAAACGCCACACTTCTAGATGGCATGGCTACTGCCTTTTCAAGGGCAGTTGTACAGTTCTGCCATCACGAGACCTCCTTGAGATTCCAGTGGATAAGGTACCTTCCAGAGATGAATGACAGAACATTGAATCCTTTTTGGCGCACTCTAGTGGATAAAATTGCCAATAACTTAAGCTCGTTGAATTGTTTATATGGCCACAAAACGCAATGTCTCCATCACGTACGCGACCTTGTCCGCTTAGAAGATGAGCTACAAGACGAGAACGGGCAGCCCCTATTCGATGACAGAACTGTTGAGCAAATAATATCCCCGGCATACGCCAAGATGGACCTAGAGTTATTGAGCAAATACGGTCTCAAACTTGCGGGCTTCGATGAAATTATTGCGTGGGTCAAAGACGATCTCAATGCAGGCCCGCATTCTCGTTACAGATCCGCAAAAACTACCGAAGATTGGCATCAAAGGGTATCAAATCTTCTTCTTTCCCTGTTAGACAAAGGAGGCGCGTTTTCTGAAACCGTAAAGAAGCTGGATCTTGTGCCGTTAGAGGATGGTATTTATGTTTCTGCTTCCTCAGTACCCGTCTATTTTCCAAGTACGAAAGGCATGCGCATACCTTCGGATGTTGGTCTCAAGTTGGTCTCAAAAAATGTGGCAGACTCCAGCAGTCGAAGGTTGTTCAAATTGCTAGGAGTGAAACAAGCGTCTCCAAGCAGGGTACGAAAAAGAATTCTGCAGAAATATTCTGATCTGAAAGAGACAATGGATACAAGTCAAATTGATCTCCCAAGCTCAAAGCATCATCTTGTGTTTCTCTACAACACAGAGGGCTTTAGAGGTGAAGAAGAAGTCTCTTACTCCGTATTGGCCATCCACGATAACAGTAAAGCTCTGCGCTACCCGGCAACGTCTTCCATGTACATCGCCAACAGCGACATCTTTGGACCTAGAGAGTTACTTCGGGAAAGCAAAATAGTTTTTGGCACCAGACGTTGGGCACCGGGACACAAGGCTTGCTTTGTGAATGAAGAATATTTTGTCGATGGACCACTCACCCCTTCCACACAAGAGCACACGTGGATAGATTGGTTTTATACAAAGCTTTGTGTTAAACGATGCGTGACGGTTGTTAAAAGAAGCGGATTAACGACTCTGGGAAAATACATACAAAAATATAGACCGGAAAAATTTATCGGCGCACTTCACGCATCTTACCAACTTTCCGGCGAAATCTCAGTAAATTCAGTCCGCCATCTTCAAGACACAAAGGTGCTGTGCAGAGGAAATCGTCAAGTATTGTTGAAAGACACTTATTTTCCCACCATTGAGTTGGAACGTCGGGTCAACAGATATTTCAAGCCAGGTGCATTTTTCCCGTGGCTCCACCTCGAAGCAGACACAACTCACGACATCTCTTCTTGGAATAAGCTAATGACTGACCTCGGCATTATCCCTGTATCAGATCTCCTGATGGCTTTAGACATGCTAAAGTACTCTATGGATGCCATCTCACAACCCAGTTGTACAGGTCGATTGTTCAAGCTATACTCCCACATTCAGGAACAGTTTCGAGACAGCGATAATCAGGAAGAAGCCCAACGCACAATCCGGTATGCAATGATTCAATTCCTCTTTTTTGGGTTTTTTAAATATGTATTAATTTATTTAGTTCCTTCTTCGACAGAGAAAAGGCCATATTCATTCCTTATTCCCTTGGACAATGCGATTGGGCTAGTCCAGGGGAGTGTGTATGGAAAGCGACTCAAGATTTGCGAACGGTATTTCCTTTGCAACGACTTTATGAACCCTTCCTTCAACTGAAAGATGCCGATAACTCTCTTGTTTATTTTTTCACATCTGTTTTAAAAATCAGTGACTGTACATTGATAGACTACGCTGATGAGCTGGAGCATTTGAAGGAAATCGAAAGTTCGGATTTTGACGCCGTTGCTGGCATATACAGAGCATTATTAGATGCTATTCAATCTGATGAAGCTTGCAATATCCAAAGTCAAATTCGGTAAGCGCTCTTCATCGTCACACTCTCTCCAGCGGTATATTTCAGAAATATTGATTGCATGAAACTCCAGCATCCGCTTTCAGGGAACAGCGTTCATATATGTTCCCACCCCTGATGGTCCAGCATGGTATGAGCCTTCGGAATGTGTGTGGTCTAACACAGCAAAACTTAAGGGTCGAGTCTCGATAAATGAATTTTACGAAGACTTACAGGAGCTGTTTGTCGACACGTGTGGTGTAAAGGTCGTAGACCTAAGCATGGCTATCGACCAACTGAGAGAAGTGGCCAGCCTCCGACCTGTCTCAAAGAAAGACATCAAAACCTCCATTTGGACAACAAATTCACTGCTATCGATTTCTTCCGACTCTGCACCTCCAGGAGACATACTTGAAAGCACACTGTTCCCAGTGCGTTTTCCGAATGGGACAGTGACTTGCTGTTCAACAACCACCGACTTCTTCATTGCCGATCGCGCAACACTGAGGCAGTCTTTTGCTCAAAAGGTGAATCTCCTCGATTTCACTCTTGAAGAGGTGGTTCAACTCCGGCCTTTTCTGCAATGGACCGGCCTTCAAGAGCGCTATATGTCTCTCTGTGTGAGAGAGATTACCATGTGTCAAGATGAAGGCGCCATGTTAATATCACGTCCGAATCGGCAGATTCATAATCGTGCACACGCACTTCTCAGGTTAGAACCCATGAGTCACCCGTCTACCAATAGCTCAACATACTGACCATCCTGTTTCCAGAGTTGCGGCTCACTTCGACAATCCACGCCCGCGGTCTCGACGAGATTTAGAACGTCTTTATGGCAAATTGAGAAATGCAGAGATATACGCCACAGATGAAATAGTGTCTTTTCTGCAGCTCTCACATCAGGGCAAGAATCATAAGATCAAGGGCAAGAAGACAACACTTTTTCTGGATGAGAAAGCGGACCATCTGAAGGTTTACATCCCGCGAAACAAAGATGACCAAACGTACACGTTTTCCAAATTACTTGCGGAAAGGCTCTTTAGGTGGATGATGGGCGATGAATCATCCCAGCTGTCCGGGAGGCTCAGCAAGGATGGGATCCGGGCAGTGAGCGATGTGTTGCTTTGTCCACGCTCAAGACTAGACACAGCTCTAGATGATGACGGTATTGCTACCATTGATATCGCGAACCAAGATGACGACTTCTCTGACGATGAAGCTTCCGCAACAATTCGCAATACTATTAAAACCTTTGGAGACCTGGCCCTCGGAAGTTCGAGTGATAGCGACCCGGAGGCGAAAAGAACACCCACGTCATCCGTGCTCAGTCTGTGACTAAGCGTTGACGCAATTGCTACTTCAAGTCATTACGGGCGTTCTGCTACTTAACTGTGATTTCTTCTGTTTTCTTTCGAGGTGTCATCATTTGCCAACCGGTTCTGAGATGGCTCACACAAAGAGGATTCCCTGACTTGCCGTATCTTGGTCCTTTAAGCTACCTCAGCCGCGGCGGGAATAACTTTCTTACATGAGGCCATGAAACATTTGGAGAATTTTTCAGACAAGGCGCGAAAGTAGCAACGCTCGTTAAGTTGCGACGGCCAGATAGAGAGGGTTACGAAACCGGTACCGCGGATGAATTCTATGTAAATTCCTCAACCTTCTCACGCTCCGAAGCCCTTGGTTCCCCGTTTCTAACTCTATGTCAAAGTCTTGGAATTATTTTCTCATGTGGGCTGGCCACACGGTCCCTCACCTAGCTTTCTCAATTCTCCGACATCGTCTTCTCCTGTACTGCCAGCGTACTTCCAGGGTTCTCATCTGTCAAGGCTACCTCGGTTGCGAGAGTTGGAACAGCGCAACCCGGCTGTATTGTGCATTGCATTGCATTGCATTCCGCTAGAAAAATAAATATTGAACATTGACACCTTTAGTCACACTTGCACAAGCACTACTAGAAGCTTAGTTATGTGTCTATACCGCAGTGATCCTAAAATAGATGACGCAAAATTAGTAGTCTCGATGAGCTTTTTCTCCCGTCAGCCGTGGCTTCCCAGCCACATCTCACCTCATCCGACCGAGTCACTCCTCGACGCACTGATTGGCTGCAATAGATATGCTCCTGCGTCAAACCAAGAGCGAGGTCGAAAAATTTTTTGCCGTCAGGTCGCATTCGCTATCCATTGACGCAACTTGGCTTACGATTGAGCTGCGATGACTTCCCGCATCAAGCACTGCCGAAGGGCTGCTTGATACACCCAAGTGACTAGCCATGCCGAGCTATGCAATGAGTTTCCAAGAACTTCCTCGGAAAGAGTACAGAAAAACGCAGCAAAGTTGCGGGTCGCATGAAGATTACAAAGTACGCTCGCAAGGTTAGACGAGCAATTTTTCAAGGAGCTTGGCGATGCCCTCCTGGCCCGATGGAGATGCTTCCATCAGAGCGGCACGGCCCGTGCTATCTCTGAAGTCGGGGCGGGTACCGTGGTTCAAAGTAGCTGCTCCACAGTGCCCTGGTGGCCTCCTTTACTTGCTTCTACTACAGCAGTACGGTCATTTTTTGTCTCTCAAGTTTAGATAAGCATGCTTCTCGAGGAAAAGCTGGGCAGTGCCCTAATGACCCCTCTTACAAGCTTCTGTCAGAGTGTCGCCTCCCTCGCTGTTTCTGAATTTCCAATCGGAATCCTTGTTGAGGATGAACCGAATCTCTGGGGTTTGGATCAGCCATGGTTGTGTCTTGGCGTGGAAGTACCAGAGGCCCGCTGTAGGCTCAGCCAAGGCGCTGGTTGCCGCAGGCAAGATTTGTCCTTTTAGTTGACGAAAGCCCTTTTTTGCACGCCCTAGCGCCCATCTAGCAATTTTCCAGAGGTGCTATGCTCTCTACTGTACTCCGTACTCCGTATAGATAGAGCCTTTACTCTCTAGCTATGTATGTAGCTTGTCGACCCGAAGCACACACCACAACACACGGATGCTAGTAGCTTGACACGCACCTAACCCGTCACTCAAGACTTGCATTAACCGAAGTGACCAAGTTCGACAGAGACAGCTTGCTATTTTCGGAACAAATCGCAGTTTAACTAAATATTGTCACTACGGTATTATACTGGACGATTTTGAAGCAAGAAAAGAAATACATTAAAAATAAATATGCTCAAGGATATCCCTGGGAACGAACGTCCATGCATTACAGGGCTTTGAGCATAAAGGTAAGCCAGCTAGACAAGACCCAATAGCCCTCTTAATCACGCCTGAAGTTTACTCAATTCATGCTCACTCCCGAGTGGCAGCCCGTGATAATCTTGCGCCGGGCGTTCACGGCTATCGATCTCTCGAGAGATGTCAACGGGCGGCTGGGGAGAGCTCGACAGTCCCTGTGGTGAATACGGGACAAAATTGGAGGTTAAGTTTATAAAGTGCTGTGATTTCGTTCGATACTGGGTTCACTCTCTGGTATTTGGTTCGTCTACCGGACGCGACGAATTGCGATCCTGGACTGTTTTTTTTCCTTTTCTGTAGCAAAAAATGATGATGCCGAGTATAAAGATCGCAACAATAGCTAATTTTGATAACAACGGGGAGGATTATTAGCCACAAATGGTGCGCCAGACTGAATGGGATAATTTGGAAAGCTCTACCCACCAATACCTCCAATAACCCCCCCAACCACTGCACCTATAATCACATTTTCGGTTGGGACAGATGAAGCAGTTGCCGATTCATGGGAAGTTGTTCTTGACGCATAGGAAGCTATTGATGACGTATAGGAAGCTGTTGATGACGTATCGGAAGTTGCTGCTGATGTGTCAGAAGTTATTGCAAACGTATCAGAAGTTGTTAATAATGGTGGTGGTGATTTTTTTCCCAGGCTCTTGTAAACAGTCATCACTAACCCCGAGCTAGGATGACAGCTTGGCCACGCCGTAAATATCTTGTTCGAAATGCCGGTGATTAGGTACTTGACACAATATGGGGATTCGGTATCGGTGCTGTCCTCATCGTCAGTCATCACTCTCAATGCAATGTGAAGTTTTTACGATATTAGGAATTACTGCTACAGGGTATGAAAAAGCCTAAAAGACGTACCAAGAAGTCACCCGGGGGCCTGTAGTCGACGGATCATAAGTTGAACCGTCCAGACAGGCCGTGGGTAACGGGTAACTCGTTAAGCTCTTAGGGCAGCACGCGACAACGGACAGCTGGAAATTGGTTCTGCACTCCGAGTCCGTCTCACAGCTAAAGTGGCCAGGAGCTCCGGAAGTAACTGTAATTTGTTAGAACAAGCCCCCTAAGTGCAACGAACTTACTAGTGCGAGGTGAAATGCGGGCTGGAACATACAATCGTCATCCCATAAGTAACCGCAGACAGGGCGCTGGGTTGCTGCGACTGCTGCTCGCCTCGTAACCAGTGGTCCGGATTCGGGGACGACATCGCCATTAATGCAATAGCATAAGTACCCGAGCGGAAGACACAAGATGCGACGGACAAGCATTTCTAGTGCCTAAAAAGAGCATGTCTAATTCAACCAGTCCAATAGAGAAATGAAGACTAAAAGTAGAGAAGTTAGCTATGGCTAAGTCATTATATATATTCTTCCTACAATGCAGTCCTCGAGCCTCGTCCCAATCTACGTACCAACGTTTCCGAGGCTGCAAGCATCGCCGCTCATTAACAACCTCAAGACCGGCGTGCAGAAGATGGCGTGTGCCGTGGTGGGAGTACGGAGCAACATGGTCTGTATAACGCAGCACCAGGAGCTAGTTTTCGCAGCTAGTGGCGAGTAAGGTCTGCAATAGACCAGCCTCGTTCAAAAGGACTGCTTAAAACGGCTGAAGCCCTGCAGGTGTGGCATGGAGTCTCAGAGTGCTTGCCCAATCAGTCGCTTCGTTACCACCAGTCCCAGCTTTTTCATGGCGCAAAAAGCAAATTCGTGTAAGCGTGACAAGAGCGTATTGCGAATGCTGACGGGGCTGTAGGGCGTACATTCCTACCTCCAACTTATTAACAGCCCGTCACCAAGAAACCAGGCGAAAATGACGAGTAGCAATGATGAACAGCATATATATACACTGAGGGTGCACCCACACGCATCCTTTATTTCTAGAGTGACGCCCTGTAGCGCACCCTTCGCACCGTTCTGGCAGTGGACTAGGCGAGGAGATCGGCTTTCATATTGCCGTAAATGAATGTCGTTGTCTCAGCCACGAATACTATCGACGGCTCTGCGAGAAGGACGTGCCTTTTAATGCTGATTATGCTAAATCGGAAGAGAAGATTGGTTGAAGAGGGCGGGCTCCGGCCAGCCATAATATGCAGCGTATGTATAAGCTTACTGCACCTTAAGACGCCGTGCTTCTCTTCATTCTCGATTCATTGGATTACAAGTGGCCCTTCTAGTACCCCAAATAGTCATTTCATTCAATTATCGTCCAGTGGTGGAACGACCGCACCGCCCGCCTCTTTCTGCCTGGCTGATTGGCTTTTCTCGCCAACTGCGTCGCAAACCACCGCCTCGATGTGTTCCCGCATTTAAATTTACATAATGCGCGCTTCATTTATTCTTCTGCCCCGCTTCGTGATACGCTAAATGTCCGATTATTAATTAAAGGGAGGATTCAATTATAGACCGTTCTCTTTAGGTGGCTTGTGTGCTAGTCTATAGGGCGAAGATACTCACACACACGCACACACACACACACACAATTTACTACGCCTGGGGGAGATCCCTCCAAATAGGGCTACTATCTGCTTATGTACTTGCGATGCTCCAGTTATGCCCTTACCCTACAATAGCCTTTACGCTAGTGTCCTCCATTTTCGGCTCCAGATTGCTTTTCTTCTTATCGTACTACGGTTTCTTATGTGATATGTTTAGTAAGACTGCGGGCTAGCTTGGAGCTACTCCTCCAAGTGTTCAGCATCCTAAATATCTACAGCAGCTGAAGCGGCGCCAGCTCGAAGACATGAGGTGAGGGGTGATATAAAGGGGTTTAGAAGATCGTGGTTACGGGATCTAGTTGTCCGGACGGCCCGTAGCCGTCACAAAGCGTATCGCTGCTCGTACTGCAACATATTTAGCCTCCATTTTGCTCCATCTAGGTAACTTACCTCCCAAGTAAAGTCTATCGTTGTAAATTGGCTGCCGTTTGCAACCATACGCCTGCGTGAGTGAGGCGCATTGTCCGCTCTACTTTGACCTCCCGCTGCTTTAGAGATTTCTATAAGACCACCACTTAACCCAAACCTGCACATTCCTCTTCCCTCTCCGCTCCCAGCCGAGCTGGTTCTGCTTCTACTTTCCTGCTTATATTATCTTGTATTTTCTTACACGCGCTAGCTCTATTATTCTTAAGATTGATATAATCTACTTCTCAATATTTGCGATACCGCCTCTTTAACGCATACACTAGATAGCTTTTGCTTTACTAAACTGTTAAATTAATAGTGTTGCTAGAAAAAATACTATAGTTATTTAGTAATTTTAATATTATTCCTTGTAGTTTAAATCTTAGGTTTACTCTTATAGTATAATAGGGAGAGGTTATTAGACTAAGCCCAATAAAACTTGTGTATAACCAGGAACTTTACTAGATCTTTTCAGAATATTAAAACAAGTACGAATACCTACCGGACTATACTACTTGATCTAGAATAGTAATATCAACAGGATAAATTTCATGTAACGAGCTAGGCCTGTGGATAGCTCGGATGCTGTTCTCGCCACCATCCTAGCCCATTGGGCCAAGATTACCAAGTAATCGACATTAACCTTATTGAGCTCAGGAGCTTTACGAACTCTCAAGCCCTCTCTAGATATTGATTCTCGTAGTAGTTGCCTGGTCAACTGTCAATATACTCGCTTGGACCGCTCCATGATACACGCATATTTAGATGTTCTTGCTTCGTTGCATAATGGTTCAAGAAATAGCTAAAGCTCAGGCGTAGGTGGAACTAGCTGAAGATATAATCAGTGGGCGAAGTATGGCTCACTGAGTTACGCCTGAGGAGTGCCTGACTAGTGCCTTAGCGAGATTGAGTAAAGGCGGCGATGTCACAAGTGAGCAGCTATGGATGTCTGAATGTGTGGAATTGTCCTTGTATTCTATCTAATATGATGAGGAATTAGACCTCTTCTTATAGATGATTACTATCTATGAATTCCGTCATCGGACCCGGAAGGTTGTCTCACGATATCTCCACTGGGTCAGAATCCGTAACCGGCTCACTGTGATCCGTAACACATTTGTAACATGCTCTTCTTGACAGGCGACGTTAAATGATATTTATCCTACATAATGCAGAGGGAGTATTGCAATCAAGTAACCAAATCATATTCAAAATAAGCAATCAAATCTAATAAAGTATTGCACTATTTGAGATGTCCTCTCATGCTACATTCAGGACTCAAGAACAGCATCGGCATCAATGTCATCAGCCTCCCGAGCCTCGATCTCATTATCCTCCTCAGCGACATCATCAGCCTCGCGGGCCTCGATCTCATTATCATCATCGGTAACATCATCAGCCTCGCGAGCCACAATCTCCTCGTTGTCTTCAGCGAAATCGTCAGCGTCACGAGCCTCGATCTCGTTATCCTCATCAGCAACATCGTCAGCATCACGAGCCTCGATCTCGTTATCCTCATCAGCGACATCATCAGCTTCCCGGGCCTCGATCTCATTATCATCTAGCTGGTACTCCTCTGGGAGAATGGCGTCGTCAGGGATGTCACGGGTCTCAACCCAGGAAGTCTCGCCGTCCTCAGAATAAGAGGCAATGTCGCGGACCTTCTTGCCGTTTTTGGCCAGCGTCCAAGGACCATTAGGACCAGCAGAAACAAACTGCTTGCCGTCGTTCTTGCAAGATGGCTTGCGGCCACACCAGTTCTGAGGCAGGTGGCTGTAATTGGTCCATGTGGTCTTCCAAACCTTGCTCTTCTTGTCAGTGCCAATTCCTGAGACTTTGCCCCCTTGCTCTGTTGACGACGGTTAGCTTCATTATTTCAACGACTGGTTCAACATAGGGTCAGTGGGTGCTTACTGCTCTGCTCAAGCTTGGGAACACATCGGAGAGCAACCTTCTTAGAAAAGGTGCCCAAGCCACCCTCCTTAGAAGACGCATAAGGGTATTCATCAGGGGAAGTGGCACCCTTGCGACCAAATTTGCCTTTTCCGATTGCACAAGGCTTCTTAGAGTAGCCCCATTTGTTGCGGTTATCCAGTCCATACTTCTTGGAAGCAGCTGCGTTCTTTTGGCCACCACCATGAAGGTTTGGGGTGTTCCTCTGGCATTTGATAGCCCAGCAAGTGTTGAGGCAGATTTCTGGCGTCTCCTTGCAGTCGTATTTTACTTCTTTGGCAGCAGCTGAGCTGACAAGAAGGGCAACCGCAGTGAAAATGAAGGTACGCATTTTCAAATATGGAATGAAGGTTTGAAAAAAAAAAAAGGGATGTAAAGATGTATTGTAGATGATTGACTATTGTCTAAGAATGAATGATGAGGATATCGATCAATCAAGAAAAATGTTTTGATGCTCGAGAAGGCAGCGCTATTTATACAACTTCCTTACAACCACCAAATTCATCAATAACACCCAACTCTGAGGATTCTGAACTAGATAGCATACTAAGAGGGACAGCACTGCCTCGGTCACCGTTGTTTACCATACAAAAGGTGCTGACTGACTGCATAACTTTTCATGGAAGCTGACTGTATGACTTGTGACTGATAAGAATCGACATCTCTGAAGTGCACGATGTGGATATTAACACACTCTTGTGTCCTCAGGTAGCTTATACAAGCTTCGACGGCGACTTGTGGAGGAGAACTCGATTTCGGCACATGTCACCGTTACAAAATACGAAGCAGCCACAATGGAGACAGACAGACTCCTTACGGGGCTGCCAGCTGACTCTTGTTCTTTGAGTAAGATGTAATTTTGGTCTTTAGGTATAATTAGTTGTGTGCATGAATCATACTAACTACTAGAATACCATTTTCCTAAATTAGGCTATTTGGGGTGAGATTCTAGCTCCCCAGGATCAGATAAACGAGCAAGTAAGCTGACAGGACCAAGCGGTTGCAACGCCACACGATTAAAAGTCAAAATCCTATCCGAGTCAAGCCGTTCATACACATCTGCCAAACGTACAGCACTCCAGGGAACAACCAGGTTATTGTCGGACAGAGTCCGGCAAGTAAGCGAGCAAGAGTGCCAGTAGGGCCAATCTTGAACGAACCTGGCAAACACCGAGCCACTAAGGAGCCCAAAAAGTCAGCCACTAGCGACGATCTGACAGGGATGACTCCAGTTGCCGCATCTTAGTGAGAGCGCTAGCCCCTCGGTTCAGCATAATACCGCGCTGATATTATAAAATCAATGCTGGGCTTAAATCCAACGCATCGGGTTCGAGGCACGTGATGAATAGTTAAACACTACCATCATGAGATTATATCTAGAAACGTAATAGACAAGATGTCATGACGGTGGCAGTCAACGTCGGACAGAGTCCGGCGGGTAAGCAACTCAGGTCTACTGGCAGGGATATGCTTCAACTCGTCTCACTAGCACAAGGTACACTCACGAGCACAAGGTTCCAGGGCTGAAACGCCACCGCTCGAAACCAAGAACCTCAATTTAGAGTCTCGAAGCTCAATCAGTACAATCGTACAATCATAAATGGCTGTATAAACTTCACATTGAGTTATCGACAACTGAGGCTGTCAATTTTTGGACAGTAAGTCGGTTAGAACGCCACATGCTCTAAAATCTCACTCAGTGCGCCTTTCGAAAGGTACCTGTCGATCGAGATCAATTGAGGGAGGCTTTCGTTGCTGCTCGTGGCAAAGCTCACAGGGTGAAGTTCGGAAATTGACTTGACAGGGCTATTATTTAGTATTCTACTCCGTACAACCCGGGGCAACAGGGCGACGTGTGCGCCGGTAAATATTGGACCCAGACTGATGCGGTGAAAGACGAACGGCAGATAGTCAAAAGCTGACCATCGAAGAAACAGTGATGTCTTGATGGCCAATTAATTTCCTGCCATGAAATGAGAAAATTTTGACTTGGTCAGTGAATAGGTACCCAAGGGTCAAAGACATGGGGATAGGCGGTCGTATAGGCGCATGCGAAAAAAATCGTTCCTCCAGGTCTCAGTTGTTCAATTAATAGCCTATAAAAGAGGTATTCCTTGCGTGTTTTTTTTTCTCATTCGTAGGAAGTTATTGGTTGGCCAGGACTGACTGGCAGCTTGCGCCGTGAGCAAGGTACGCGCAGCACAGCGCTGCTAAGCATTCTAAAGGAAGTGCATTGTGATGGTTCGTGACGGGCGGCCGCGATGAACCTTTTGTCCTCAAGGATGAGCCTGACATAAGCTATTATTGCACAGCGCCTTGTGGCTTGAGGCAGCCGTTCGCGGTCGACGTGTTGCTGTCGCGCACTCACCATTTCCCCACCGTCAGATGACGTTGGCGAGTTGGTAAACCTGCACTTATTATTAGAAGTGATTGGCGAAGTTTATTCACACTGTGCCGCCGTCTTACTTGTATAAGAATGCGCCCGCCTCTTTTTGGCTGCAAAAACATAACGTCATTTCACTCGGATTATCGACGTCCGACACTGTCTTCAACATTAAACGACATTATCTTGCTTCCGTTTTGGTTTTGATCATGGGTGTTACACTACGCAGCCAGTCTGCTAAAAATGTCAAGTTCCCTGTCGTCTGCACCGCAGATGTTGATGCTCAAGTATGTTAGACTGATCTGCTGCCAACCCTTTCAAGTATTTAACTGTGCATGCAATACTAACCGCCGTTTAGATTCTGCGGGATCTTCTCTCTAACGATGAACTGGCACTTGTAGCCAAGGAGGACTTGACAGAACTAATAACAGGCGGCAATAATGCTGACCTCGACTCGTTCCAGTCCCCATTCTCGGGCGACTTTGAGCAGTCCTATGAGGCACTTGAGGTATTCATAGATGCAACCCAGTCGGCTGCCGGCATCAGCCGCAAGGTCTTTGTGGTGCTCGATGAGACTACGGCGGGCGATAAGAAAACATGTCAGATTGCAACAGACGGTCGAGAGGTTGATGACATCAACGAAATGCAATTCGCCTTACGTTGCACGCTCTCTTCGGTTCCTCACAGCCTGGCCGCTGTTGAACGGGCTGCGGCGGAATCTCCCCAAGCTATTCGTGACCTACGCAATGAAGCCGCACTGGTTGGTGGCGTCTGGGACAAGCATCGAGTGGATGAGTTCAAGGCCAGACCTAGGCGCATAGACGTTGCAGACTACCCCGTTCATGAAGACTGGAACGACGAAAGCGGTCCTGTTGGTCCCGACACTGATCTCCCCTATTACCCGGTCTTCCAGACCGCCGAGATTAGCCTTGAGGTAAGATTCCGGTTAATTCACGTTCTTGCTGCAGGCCGTCGCTGTGGTGCTAACGGCGCAATTATGCAGACTTTAAACCAGTTCCTTGAGGAGGCTTACAGTCAGGACTGGGGCGACGAAGAAAAGGCCCGACCTGCTCTTGCATTTGTGACCTCCATTGGCGCAGCGCCATTCCACCAAGGCAAGGCTGGTACGCATCTAGATTCACTTCCTCCAGTGCCACAAACCTTGTTTGGGGCCTCTGCTATAGAATGCGACGTCATTACACGGAGTCGCTTCCCAGCCAGCGGATCCGATATGAACTATAATACGTTTATTGTCATGGACGAGCTCAGCGAGAGCAGCAAGACAGTTATCATCGCGGCGAGTAATGAGCAGGATGGCCAATTGTTGTTGGCGAGATCCGACTTTAACATGGCTTTGCTTACCATGGTTGCGCCGTTGGACACAAGCTTGACTATAGACAGCCAGTGTAATGGTGTCATGGTCGAGGGCGCAGGCATCATTCGTGATCCCTGAGAGAAATGTGTCGAAAGAAAGAGGGCATTATTTCATCGCGGGTCTTTATCATGCGGTCCTGCCATGATAGCTTTATGTTCCAGGCTCATTCATATATGCTAAGGACGGGTTGGACAGCGGGACGAGTCAGTGGCGGGCCGAGCCGTAATTAGCACCAAGTAGTAAAAGCGACGAGAAGGCTAGCATTATTGGCAGCCCGTGTATGATGTCTAGTCAAACAGTATTTTTGTCGGTGTATGTCCAATTATGATTGATAACTTGACCTTGGTGGCATTGGTCCTGCATTGTAGTAATTGGAATAGTTGGTTAGAAGCTGTAATGGTACAAAAGTCCCCGGTCCGCTTCAATTCAACTCTGAGAAAACGTCTGACATCACACCAACAATTCATATTCCCTGGTCCTTGCCATCTTCCAGAATCATATGCGCTGCCTTTTCTGCAATAGCATACACAGTGGCCTGCAAATGCGCACTAATCTGCAACGGCATCACACTCGCATCCACGACCCTCAACCCTTTCACCCCATATACTCTCAACCTCTCATCCACCACTCCTCCCTTGATCCCCGCGCGTCCGCCCATGCCGCACGTTCCAACGGGGTGCCAATCCGTGATGGTGTGCTTCTTCACCCAATCCTTCAATTTGGCATCATCCCGAGCAACTTCTGCGGTGGGATTCGCCGAGGCTCGAATAATATCCGCCAGAGGTTTCGTCGACGCAATCTTCTGGCCGAAAAGGATGCATGCCTTGATGATTTCGGCGTCGAGCTGGCCGTGGTCTCCCGCGTAGTAGGCAGGGTCGATGACGGGCCTTGCAGCGCCCGGAACGTTGTCACCGGGCTGGATGTGAACGGATCCCACAGAAAATGGATGTTGTAGCATTTGCAACATGGTGCCGTACTTCTTGCCGGGGTCGCCTTTGAAGGTGGTGCTCCAGTTGCCAAGGTCAAATATGTATTCTACTTGGCCGAGCGTAGATGTGCCATCCAGGCGTCTCCGCAAAATGGCGCGCTTTTCGGCGCTGTACGCTGTAATGGAGGCAGCTTTAGAGTGAATATTCGCAAGCGTCTTTTCGGGAACAGTCTGGGAGAAGGGGATGTACGTCAGGGCGCACGGCAGCACGGTAAAAGGGCCTCTCTGTTCGCGGTGATATTGTTCTTTCGCCGCAGCGGCAACGGCCTCGTCTGAGAGTAAATCGTCTGGGTTGGACAGCGACGGGTCGACTTCGAAGATCATAGCAACCACTGCGCCAGGTTAGCACGCTGATCATTTAGTAGGACTCCTGGTTGAAAAGGCTCACTGATGTGGTCCTGCAGATTCTCTCCGACCATGGGACTCTCAACCTTGACAGGAATTCCAGCTTTATTCAACACATCGCGGTTTCCAAT
This sequence comes from Conoideocrella luteorostrata, assembly GCA_032433595.1. Taxonomy (NCBI): domain Eukaryota; kingdom Fungi; phylum Ascomycota; class Sordariomycetes; order Hypocreales; family Clavicipitaceae; genus Conoideocrella; species Conoideocrella luteorostrata. Next base: position 47,399 of record JASWJB010000325.1, read on the forward strand.
GCCCGACATTTCCAAGGTCTGGGGAGACTGGACCGTGCCAGCCGACAGGACAACCTCCTTCTTCAAGGGCAGGACATGCTCTTTGCCACAGTGACTAAACCGAACCCCTGTAGCTACATAATCGCCAATCTTGTCGTCTTTGCTGAGGACAATCTCGTACGCGGTAGCTTCGGTTAAAACGTGAAGATTAGTAGGCTGTGCTGCTGTGAAATAGCTGGTGGAATAGCTTCGAGCCGCCGTCCTCGGATCAACCGTGTTGACGTTGGTCCATACCCCTACATTGGAGCCGGCAAGATGGGCCGAGTTCGTCTTGACCCCGACTTCGTTGAGTGTAGCGTGCCATAGCTTATGAGAAGGCGAATAATCCGGTGAGTAGGAGATTTGGATGGGCCCGGATGTTCCAAAAGCATCTGCGTCATGGGTGGCTCTGTATTCGTCCCGCAGGGCTTGGCTCGGCCGATGAAAGGTCTCTGACTTTTTGAAGAATGGCCTATGAGGAATGTGAGCACCTTGTCACTAAAAATTACCAGGTATGCAAGTCATTGCTTGATCGAGAGAAGCGGTCAGAGCTTGACAAGCATGGGTCTGCTCCTGCTCGTATCGGATTTCTTTCAATCCTGGTCCGTGCTCTTCGACAAATTTAAAAATAAAAAAATAAGGTGACAAAATAAAGAAGACAGAAGAAAAGAAACGACTAGGAGGTTGACCTACAGTAAATCATTCCAAGCCCAACCGCTGTTTCCTAAAGCTTCCCAATCGTCGTAATCTTCCTTATTTGCCCTCACCCAAGTCATAAAGTTCAACGCGCTCGTTCCGCCAAGCACCTTGCCTCTCGGCCACGGCAGCGACCTACCTTCAAGGCCGATTTGTGGTTCTGTCTCGAACGCCCAGTCGAATTGCCCGCCAAGGGAGCGACCGTAGAATGCGGGAATGTCGACGTTCTCCTCGCCATACGCGATGCCGCCAGCTTCGAGTACGCCGACTGTGAGGGCTGCATCTTCTGCGAGTCGAGAAGCAACAGCTAGGCCTGCAGTTCCGCCGCCAATGATGACGTAGTCAAAGGAGTTCTTGAGGAAGGCCTCCGCCGATGCGGATGGCTTAATAGGGCTGACCATAGTTTACTGTCCCTCTTGCCTGGCTCTATCCGAAGAAGGTCTTGAGAGATTTTGCATTTATGGCTCTCTAGAGCTGCTTCTTTGACGCTGGCTGGCCCTGCCTCGACTACGCAGAAATTGAGTACTGGAATGTCTGAGACACAATAACAACATCAAAGACATTGCACGATGGCAAATGCACGGCAAAAGAAACGCACGCTACGCGACTACAAGTTTCCAAGTTTGCTTGATCCTGGGATCTCTCCACCAGCAACCAAACTACCCCTCCGGAGCGAGAGGTTGTTCCAGCGTCCAACAGGCAGTTACACCTTGTAGTTAGTCAATCTTGCGTAGCATTTGTGCGGTTTCCTCGGTATCAGTCTCGTTGGGCCCACTCCGTGTTCAAGCTGAAGTACAGATCCATCGCGCTTAGAGACTTCGACTGATGGCGAGTTGAGGACGAAGGCTGTGACTTAGGCAATGCTCGTAATTAACCGGACTGATGAAGATAGTACTTTTCGCGGAACCGAGCGTTATACGTCACGTCGATCAGGTAAGACTATGCTTACTCTGCCAAGTCATACCTGGTCCCGGGTAGTAAAGGCAAAGACGTCACCGGCGTTCGAAATAGCGTCAACCCATGGAGCTAGCCTTCGTATGCGTGCACTTGGCTCTTGCCAAGCCAGATGGGGTTTGGCTTTGGCATCAAATGTCATCATAAATCGCGAGCCGTCCCCTGCAGCAGAAAACCGCCTTGGTCCGCCAAAGAGTTGTCCACTGCGTTGCTGCTTAGCTGACTCTGAAGAAGGTCTATTTGGGGTGCCCCAAATAGTAATGTGCTATACTCCATACTCCGTACAATGATTGTAAGTATTGGTTGGCCGCAATCTCTATTGTTAGCCGCTATTTCGGGCATCCGGCATGATTGATATGCCACCATTTGTTGTCTTACTGTATTGTGTCCGTTCATTGATAAGCAATCCAGGATATTTTGGTGAGATTGGCAATAGCCCATTTTAGGGTAGCAATTGAATACTAGTATGGTTAGCTATTGTCAAAACATCCATCATTTTCCACGTAACTTGAGCTGGACACCAACACACATAGTTGATTACAGCATTCTAGATATTGAATTCCCTCCCCCTATGTTGACCGGCGCCCCAATGCCGGATTTTATTACTGTAACGAGGACGTGTTAATCTGCCTCAAGGCACGGAGTACTCCGTAAGCAAACTCTAGTCAGTTAATGCTCTCTGCTCATCCGCACACGCCGTCAGCGCCTTGTATGCCCAATAGCCTGCATTTACTTGTTTCTTCCGGCAGTACCACATTGGCTTTGAGCTGCACGTTAAGTTGATTTTCTGTTAAATGCATTTTGAGGCGGATTATGTCGTGGTTTCATCGTTCCATTAATATGCGTGCGTGCGGCGAGTGGGTTCGCTTTGCTTTGGCGTCTCAGCGCCATGCATCAACTTTGTATGCATGTCTCTTTGTCATTACCCCTTGCTGACAGTGTGTCATGCAACTCGTCTCCTGCTACAGTGAACTGTTGTTGGTGTAAGCTTGTACTCTGATCACGCAGTCACAGACATAGGTAAAATGAAATGAGATGAGTGAAATAAAGTGGCGTTATAGCAGGGAATGTGCTCGTAACTAATTGCTGGCCAACAAAAAAAAAAAAAAAAAAA
>JASWJB010000326.1:0-49772 GCA_032433595.1 Conoideocrella luteorostrata
CCAGCCGTCGATCGTGAAGTTTGGCAAGCACAATGCAGGGTTTCAAGCGGGGAGCGTCAACGGTTCCGTCAGTGGGTTGACATTTGGAGGAAAGTGATCTGTTGTAAAGTTTCCTTGCGGCCATGGTGTGCCGAGAGAACAGATTAGTGCGAAGGGACGAGGATAGAGAGAAGCGAATGATACGAGGCATTTCGTGTCCAGTTGTCCAAAATAACTACGGACTAGTTAGTCGTAAGCCAGATGTGGCCCTTGTTTAGGCAACAGCGATACTTAGACACTACATCCCCACCTGCGTGCACAGCCACAGTGACGTCCAAACTTGACTGTCAGCTATTATCTTTATTTAAACAAATTGGGACATTCATTTCGCCTTTTACTGTAAGGCTTATAGCGGGTTTCTGAAAGTATACCGAAGTAAATTGCACTAATATATCATGCTAATTCAGTCTTACACAGCCTGTCGTCCAGCTGAGCTCGTGGACGGAACCAAGTCTAGAGGGGTGAGAGACCCGATGCTTGACGACCCAGACGATAAGGATCCAAATTCCGAGACGTTCGCGGAATGCAATCGTACGGTTAGACTACCTATTGAGGCGCAGCAGACACCGCTTAGTAAAACGGTTGTGCCCGAGGACTTAAGTATAACGTCTAAATTAGAGCCTAGCGATCTATTGTTTCCAGGCGGCGACGACACCAGCGACCCAGAAAACGACGCAGAGTGCAATCACGATGAAAGTGCCGAAAATTTCAGCAACAATGTCGAGATGTTTGGCATTGGGGCCACACTGCCACGAACGGGCGGGGGTGGTACCGAGGAGGAGGACGGCGAAGCAATCCGGAGGCATAAAGCTCTGTGCTATGAGGACGTAGTACTCTGGATTGTTCAGGACCCCAATCAAGGAGACCGAGATGTCTTGGCGATAGAAGTTTTTTTCTGATATCACAAAGGAGCTGACAGAAAGCCTAAGCCGTACGTTGATTCTGAAACGAGGTGTTTCCATGGGTTCGCTAACATTATACAGCACTATTTTCTTATTCCGTGAAAATCCTTTGCCCATTCTTTGCCCTGTCAGTCATATACTAGCCCGCGCTATACGCGATGATGCTATAGAGGTTGACGGGTTCAACCGCGCAGCTCCATTCTTCTCCAGTCACATCGGTAGAAGAGCGGTCAAGGTCCATTGGAAGCCTTCGGTCCTAAAAATGCCTCTCTTTCGAAGATCAATCCCAACTGCTGGTGGGTGGGTCAAGTCCGAGACGGAGCCGATGAAGTATTCGACGTATGCTTTCTACCTCGACAGAATAGGCTGCGACCTCGGTTCGGAAGAGAAATGGACGTCGTACTGTTTTCGCCGAGGCCACGCGAATGCTCTACTTGGAGTTGCTCCTGATTCCATCGTGGATCAGGTCATGAGACATGATCACCTTACTGGGTGTATGCAGAATGCATACCAGAACCATCGTATAGGGTTCAACACCCAGGACGCGTTCCTCGAAAGAGACCCGTCTGCTGACGGACTAACCAGAGCCTTTACGCATATGAGCATTAGATGCAATCCTGAAGTTCCAAAAGAGATTCCCAAAGCCGAACTAGACAAACTGCCTGCTGATCCTGAATTCGTCGGCCTAAAGGACCAAGTTAGGCAAATGGCGACCCGCATGAGGCGGGAGTATGGTTTCATTAAGTATGCGCCGGACGTTGTGAAGGAAGAGTACCAACAGCTGCGGAGAGATCTCAAGAACACTAAAAAGGCTTTCAGGGCCGATATGACGAAAGTATATGAGGAAGCATGCCGCCGACGCATTCACAACAAGGAGCTACAGAAACAGTTGAGCGGGATGACATTAGGCCCTGACCGTGGAGGAGAGCCTAACCTCGAGCCCCGGGTGCAACATCAACTAGGGGAGCGAACACAGTTACAAGCCATCCTAAGCGACTTCAGGCAAGACCTAGGCTCTAAGGATCTCGCAGAGCGCAAGATCCAAGCCGTTGACCTCATGGTCCTTCTCGCATCTCGTCGCGAGGTGCATCCTCTCCCGCAATCGTCATGCCCATCACCACTGTCGTATGGAAGCTGTGTTCGTCAGAGTCGCCCCGAAAACGCGCCCCTTAAGAGTGAGGAAATACCACTTTTGCTCGGCAAAACACAGTGCATATATTGCGTCGGCGAAGAACAGCTCCCGCTCAATGCACGCATGCGCTCATTCAAGCGTGTATCTCACATGATGGATCATGTGGAGAACGTGCACCTGAAACGTGAGTCTAGCGGAAGAACATTTATTTGTCGCCACCCTCAATGCAAGCATTTGGGCGATTTTCTAGATAGTTTGACTACTTTTAAGGGCCATGTAAGACGAGTGCATGGCGTAAAGCTTCGGGCTAACTAATCAGAGTAGATATAATGGCGCTACTCTCTTCTCCTTATGTATGAACTTAGACAATCGCCAATAGAGATTTGTATGTTCTAGTGGTAGATCGCTATGTGCAAGCATGATGATTTGAGCCATTACATGTATTTCAGGCTCGTCGACCATACAGACCTACTCTATCATCTTTCTATGACACTAACATAAGTTTGCTCAGCCGTTACTGCATCTTAGTGCCCAATGGTTCAACTTCGAGGCGAAAAAGTGGCTACCACCAACAGCGGACTGAAAACCGTCAAATATGTCTGTAGCCGTCCGTTTCCACGAGGAACTTGAAGCGGGTAACTCGCCATAGCGAGATTCCGCTCATTCATTGGTCAGTAAAGCCTGGAACCTCTCGGAGGACCTGAATTGTGACTCCAATCTATATTAGCCTGATACAATTGAACCTATCGTTGGAATGTTGCTTCTGTCTCTAGAAATCTAACAGTCGCTCGCACGATGTTGACCGTCAACTAGGATTGAAGGATTTTCTCTGGAAAGAAGGTCTAGAACCCTGTCCTGGCCCTAAGTTGCGGCTGCAAACATCATTGTCTCCACTATCTCTGAAGTTGAGGCTGTAGTCTCTTCCGCACGTTGCTTAAAGGAGGGTGCCAGTATTTTATGGCTGTCCTTCTCATTGCCCGCCGCCGTTTCAACAACCTTATTCGTGATCGTGATCTCATCGCCACGCTGGTCTCGCTACCTCGCCGCTCCAGAAGCAACGCCATTACCTCCTCACCGCTAATCCCATTCTTTGCCGCTGCTTCCACCACCTTATCTGTAATCGTGATCTCGTCGCCTCGCCGATCCAGAAGCAGCGACATTACCTTCTTACCGCTATTCCAATTCCCTGCCGCTGCTTCCACCACCTCATCTGTAATCGTGATGTCGTCGCCTCGCCGATCTAGAAGCAGCGCCATTACCTCCTTACCCCAAAACCTATTCTCTGCCGCGGCCCTCACTACCTCATCCGTAATCGTAATCTCGCTGCCTCGCTGATCTAGAAGCAGCGTTATTACTTCCTCATTATTCCCTGCCGCGGCCCTCACCACCTTGTCCGTAATCGTAACCTCGCTGCCTCGCCGATCCAGAAGCATTGCTATTATCGCCTTACCGCTGAAACAGTTCCCTGCCGCGGCCCTAACTACCTTGTCCGTAATCGTAATCTCGCTGCCTCGCCGATCCAGAAGCAGTACCATTACCTTCTTACCGCTATTCCAATTCCCTGCGGCAGCCTGCACCACCTTGTCCGTAATCATGATCTTATTGCCTCGCCGCTTCAGAAGGAGCGCCATTACCTCCTCGCCGCTATAACTATTCCCTGCCGCTGCTTCCACTACCTCATTTGTAATCGTGATCTTGTTGCCTCGCTGCTCCAGAAGCAGCGCCATAACTTTCTCGTTAAATTGTTTAGCAATAGCGGTGATCACTGTATCCGCAATTGTGATCTCGTTGCCTCGCCGATCCAGAAGCAGCGCTATTATCTCCTCGCCGCTGTCCCAATTCACTGCCGCGGCCTGCACCACCTTATCCGTAATCGTGATCTCATCGCCTCGCCGCTTCAGAAGGAGCGACATTACCTCCTCGCCGCTATCACTATTCCCTGCCGCTGCTTCTACCACCTCATCTGTAATCGTGATCTCGTCGCCTCGCCGATCCAGAAGCAGCGACATTACCTCCTCGCCGCTATCACTATTCCCTGCCGCTACTTCTACCACCTCATCTGTAATCGTGATCTCGTCGCCTCGCCGATCCAGAAGCAGCGACATTACCTCCTTACCACTGTTCTCATTCTCTGCCGCGGCCTGCACCACCTCATCTGTAATCGTGATCTTGTCGCCTCGCCGATCCAGAAGCAGCGCCATAACTTTCTCGTTAAATTGTTTTGCAATAGTGGTGACCACCTCATCCGAAATTGTCATCTCGTTGCCTCGCCGCTCCAGAAGCAGCGCTATTACCTCCTTGCCGCTGTCCTTGTTCCCTACCGCGGCCCTCACCACCTTATCCGTAATCGTGATCTCATCGCCTCGCCGCTTCAGAAGCAGCGCCATTACCTCCTCGCCGCTTTCACTATTCCCTGCCGCTGCTTCCACCACCTCATCTGTAATCGCGATCTCGTCGCCTCGCCGATCCAGAAGCAGCGACATTACCTCCTTGCCGCTATTCTCATTCCCTGCCGCGGCCTGCACCACCTCATCTGTAATCGTGATCTCGTCGCCTCGCCGATCTAGAAGCAGCGCTATTACCCGGCCGCTGTTCCAATTCCCGGCCGCAGCCTGCACCACCTTGTCCGTAATCGTGATCTCGCTGCCTCGCCGATCTAGAAGCAGCGCTATTACTTCCTCATTATTTCTTGCCGCGGTCCTCACCAACTCGTCCGTAATCGTGATCTCGTCGCCTCGCCGATCCAGAAGCATTGCTATTACCGCCTTACCGCTATTCCAATTCCCTGCCGCGGCCCTCACTACCTTGTCCGTAATCGTGATCTCGCTGCCTCGCCGATCTAGAAGCAGCGCTATTACTTCCTCATTATTCCTTGCCGCGGCCCTCACCACCTTGTCCGTAATCGTGATCTCGCTGCCTCGCCGATCCAGAAGCATTGCCATTACCTCCTTACCGCTATTCCGATTCCCTGCCGCTGCTTCCACTACCTCATCGGTAATCGTGATCTTGTCGCCTTGCCGATCCAGAAGCAGCGCCATAACTTTCTCGCTAAGTTGTTTAGCAATAGTGGTGACCACCTCATCCGCAATTGTGATCTCGTTGCCTCGCCGATCCAGAAGCAGCGCTATTATCTCCTCGCCGCTGTTCCAATTCCCCGCCGCTGCGTCCATCACCTCATCTGTAATAGTGATCTCGTCGCCTCGCCGATCCAGAAGCAGCGATATTACCTCCTCGCCGCTTTCACTATTCCCTGCCGCTGCTTCTACCACCTCATCTGTAATCGCGATCTCGTCGCCTCGCCGATCCAGAAGCAGGGCCATTACCTCCTTGCCGCTGTTCTCATTCCCTACCGCGGCCTGCAACACCTCATCTGTAATCGTGATCTCGTCGCCTCGCCGATCTAGAAGCAGCGCTATTACCCCGCCGCTGTTCCAACTCCCAGCCGCGGCCTTCACCACCTTATCCGTAATCGTGATCTCGCTGCCTCGCCGATCCAGAAGCAGCGACATTACCTCCTTGCCGCTATTCTCATTCCCTGCCGCGGCCTGCACCACCTCATCTGTAATCGTGATCTCGTCGCCTCGCCGATCCAGAAGCATTGCCATTACCTCCTTACCGCTATCCCGATTCCCTGCCGCGGCCCTCACTACCTTGTCCGTAATCGTGATCTCGCTGCCTCGCCGATCTAGAAGCAGCGCTATTACTTGCTCATTATTCCTTGCCGCGGCCCTCATCACTTTATCCGTAATCGTGATATTATTGCCTCGCCGATCCAGAAGCAGTGCCATGACCTCCTTACCGCTGTTCTCATTCCCTGCCGCGGCCTGCACCACCTTGTCCGTAATCATAATCTCGCTGCCTCGCCGATCTAGAAGCAGCGCTATTACTTCCTTACTATTCCTTGCCGCGGCCCTCACCACTTTATCTGTAATCGTGATCTCATCGCCTCGCCGATCCAGAAGCAGCGCCATAACGTCCTCACCGCTGTACCTATTCCCTGCCGCGGCTTGCACCACCTTATCCGTAATCGTTATCTCGCTGCCTCGCCGATCTAGAAGCAGCGCTATTACTTCCTTATTATTTCCTGCCGCGGCCCTCACCACCTTATCCGTAATCGTGATCTTGTCGCCTTGCCGATCCAGAAGCAGCGCTATTAATTCCTCGCCGCTATCACTATTCCCTGCCGCGGCCACTATTACATGCTGTTTTATCGTCGCCCCATGGTCCAAGAAAATAGGCACAATATTTGGATGTTTTGACATAGCAGCATGTTCGAGAGGCGTCCAGCCATGCTCATCCACATCGTGGATCAATGCTTTTGCATTATACTGCTGATCCTCCAGGTGGAAAACATGGTTCGCTATGGTAGGAATTCCCCATCTTGCAGCTATATGCAATATAGAAAATCGCTTCGGAAGTGGGTTATAAGTGGGAATTCGACGATGATTTTTTAGCCAGAAGTCCCGACATGGAGAAACAATATCGAAAAACTCTAGTTGCGAAGCTATTACATCGAATTCTGGTTGCGCCATGCGTGCATGGTTGGGCCACTCCAGAGTCGCGTACTCTGAGAAATAATGGTGTTTCGGCTCTCCATTGTGAAAATCCTGGATGAGGCAATCGATACATCGATAGGCGAGGCGAGCATGTGCTTTGAATTCGCTAAAACCTGTACCTTCACTAACCTGGGAGAGAAAATCTTTGACCGACTGATGCAATAAGAGGACTTTTCTGTCCTGAATCACAACCATAAGGCGACAAGATTCAATGTCGTCGCGCATGAACCGCATCCGTGTCTCTAAATCATCTTCATCTAAATAAAGCCGGGAAGCTTCAGAGAGCTCAAGTAAATTTAAAGGCCGCTGAGACACGGCAACTAGGCTCAGAATCAATCGAATCGTGTCCCTTGTCGGCTCTCGTTCAAGAGCTAGGACAAAAAGCTTTTCGTAGAGCGAATGTAGGCCGCTTGGCATTGCCTTCAACTGAGAGACTGCGTTCTTCGAGGGGATATTTTCGAGCTCCTGGCATACTATGCCGACCCAGAGGAACGTTCCCTCCGCTCTGCATCTTAGGATATCACTGACCTCGCGTTTGACCTTGTCTGTGTACTTTTTTCTCTTGGTTAGCTCGGCCACCTTTTCCTCAATACATAGATTAATGTCGTGCATTGCTTCCGGAAAGGCCGCCAGGTCCTTGTTCACGAAGGTGTCTAGGAATTCGCCAATCTCTGGATATGGGCGACTGGTAATCAATATGCACACATTTGGCGGGGCATCAGGACCCTGAAAGGTCTTTTGTAATTGCTGAAGCAGCATTTTTTGCGATTCTTCATCGCATTCGTCTAGCGCATCGATGATGCAGTATTTTCGACCGGTGTTGTCGTCCGCTGCCGCCAAGATGAATATCGTCCAGAGGGTGTCGAATGATTCGAACAGCTTCGCTTTTTGTTCGTGGTATTTTGGCAGGACATAGCTATAAAGCCGAGGGTGCTGCTTGAGGAGTTGGAGGAGAAGCCCTCTGATGATCGATGTGGCTGTCTTGCGCGTGTCGAATGCCGAGTCGCAGAAAAAATACGCCAGCGTTTCCCCGTCCGCGGCAGAAAACCTATTCGACAGCTCATCAGTAAGAAAAATTGCCAGCGTAGATTTACCCGTTCCAGGATTCCCGTGGAGCCACAAAACACCACCACCGGTTGTTTGGCTGCCGGAGAACTTCGTCTGGCCCGCGTTGAGCCAAGCATTGAGGTCTTCTGTGTCGAGGATCCACTCGCAGGTGCCAGCGACACGATCGCCTTTCTTGCGTCGCAAGGCCTGTTTGTCCTCGAACGGGTCGGTCACGAAAAGGTCGGAGAGACAGGCCACAGCCTCGAGACTAAGATTCAGCGCAGCTTGAGTCGGCTGTTAGCGAGGTTCACCAAACAAGGGAAATGGCAAAGCGCCTAGGGTGGGGGCAAGTGAGTATACACCCTTCTCATCGCGCGCCGAACAAGGTCGTTCGCTTAAGAGCGGCTTGTAGGGCTAACGTGTAATCGCGAATGAGGGATATAGTGAGTTTATAGTGATTTTCAATGCAAGTGCCAGTCGTTGGCTAGCGTAAGGTCTAATCAATACGCACAGTCGGTTGCTATAGCACGCTGGGCAACAAGTTGCAATTTCACTTTGACCTTGTCGTACTCATGATCGTGACGCCCATATTTAACCATTTCGGAATGCGAGCGGGCGATGGCAGACTGGTGCTGGGAGTCATACTCCGACGCGCGACAGTGAGTAGCAGAGGCCTTCGTCACAAGAACTGTCCGTGGACCATCCATGGTGAGCTTCCCGCTTTGGTCCTGTGGCGTCTTAGTAAGGCGATTTTTCGAGGTGGGGGGATATTAACACACCTGCCGTAAAGTAGACGACTCTTCAGTCTCGAAAAAACAGAAAGTCTCAACTTTTGGGTGTAGATCCAGTAGCCTGTTGAAGTCCCGTCGCAGGTCAGTGAGCACCGAGGAGTTTTTGCTTCCAAGAGAGTCGATCAATGAGCGATTTAAATTGTCCCCAACCACACGCCTCAAGGCATCGATCTCCATGCCGTCATGTGGAACCCCAAGAAAGATGATACCACACACTGCTCTAGCAAGGCACTCGTACTCCCTCTGGTTCTTTGGAGCTGATGACAGTAATGAAACCAAAGCCTGTCGGGCAGTTTAGATCCCGCGAGCCAAAGCAGACTAGTGACACTCACCTTTTTGATAATGAGCCCTCCGAGGCTGTGGCCAATCAAGACGATTGGTCTCGGCGTGGCTGCCAGGTGAAGAATGCTATCACGAAACGATGTAGAAATATCCTCCAACTCTTGCATGCTGTGGCTTGCTGCAAGATGCGAACTATGACCATAAGTCATGATCCGAGCCATCGGTCGCTTCGTTTTTGGATCGAGGAGATCACGCGGTAGAGAGTCTCGAAGCCACATGTGGTCTCCATCCCGTTCCTTGAAAGAGCCAAAAGCATGCCCTCCCAGGCCTGATACTGCGATCAAACTGATGATAATAAGTAATAGTCTGATTTCGCTGAGGGGCCGTTAACTTACTCTACTTTAGGGTGGTCCGGAGCATTGAGGGTGGTTATGCCCAGGAAGTCTTGGTCAATTGTCAGGTATTCTCCAAGCGAAGCGTTGATCGAAATCCGCTGTGGATAGTCTCTCGGAAACGTTGCCGTGCCGGTGCGAGTCCTGCCGTCGATTTCGGTGGCAAGGGATTCAACGTGGGCAGATGTGCCGATACAAGTCGCCAAGTCGTCTTCGTTCCAGTCGAGAGGCACACCGCGGATCCGACATGTGAGGTAATCCTTCGTCACTTTGGCAGATGACTCCGGGCCCGCGTGCTGGTCGCTACGAGACAAGCGGCCTTCTCCCGATCCGGCGCGAAATTTCGCCTCCAGAAGCTTGTTCTTCTTGGTTGACCAGTGGTGGGTCGCGACGAAAGTGAGGATGACGACAAACGCCGTAACTGCTATATGCATCACGTCGAACATGGCGCCCATAGTTTCAGGTGGGGTCAGTTAAGATTCTGCAGATAAGGTCTAGGATCCAAAGCGGACTAAAAAATTTGCATCTCATACAAGACCACAGATAATCGCACCACTTTGAACCATCAATACCATAACTCGTAGCAAGAAGAGAAACGGAGGATGAAAAATGCTAAAAAAAGAAAAGAAAAAAAAACTTGGGCAGAGGAGGCTGCATGCTGTCCTGCATCTTGGTGGGGGCGGCAGCCAGAGTTCACCGTGGCACGTGAGACTCCTCCCTGAGACCACCTATTAATAACTGAGGCCTGGGCAATGCAGCATCGGCATCACGCCCGAAGCTGCAGTCATACCTTGGAATTGCGCCGCAGATGTGGATAATCATGTTGGTCTCCACCGATATCGTCCCGCCCAATGTTGAGGATGAGAGCCCGGTCGCTTGAAAGCATTGTCTTTACTCTCATTTGAGCTAACGAGGAATGCCCGCGCACACCATTATGGTTAATATCTTGAACGCGGGTCCTCCCGTCGCAATTATTTAACCAAAGACTAGTGCTTTGCGAGCCAGTAATATTTCCAAACTCAGCAGGAGCGTTGTAGTGGACCATAAAGGTGAAGAGAATAACTGGTGATGCAGGGATTACCTACTTTTGACGAGGACTCGAAGGTGTATTTATTCAACACTAACCGAGGCTCACTCTGTCCACGAGGGCTTGGAATATGAAGCTTCCTAGCCCTGCCTGTCACTAATCCGCTTTCTTGGTCAAGCAATGAATTCCTGTTAGGCAGGCTCTAAGAACAGTGAAACCTGCACATCAAGCCTGGCTGCCATAGCCTTCGTGAAGAGTACATAAGGCTATATCAGTCAGGTGTGAGAGGCTGTATTGATCAACTTCAATCGGCCCCAAGCGCTAAGGCGCAGTTAAACGAGCATCTCTCGCCAAGTAAACTCGTTTTCATGCAAATATGCCAGCGCTGTTCGTTCTGTCAAAGGTGTGGCCTTGTTAAATGGCGGTCGAGGGGCGCCATCATATTGGTGCTTTGAACCGGCGGTGACTGCTCTTTCCAAGGCAGGGTCCTGCTTGTGGGTGATGAGTCGGGTCCTCGCGTTCGTGCATCCCATCACCGGCGTGTTCGCGTGAGCAAACCCGTGAATAGACTCGTCTGTTCTCAGTCTCAAGCCCTTGAACCCGAGCATATCAGGCGCCGACGAGTCGCGACAGACACGACCACGACCACGACCAGCTCTTGCCAGCTTCCAAGTCCTCCTGCATCTAAGCAACATAAGTGTAGAGTTCGGTTGAGAATAGTAAGCTGCTTGCGACGATTACGAATGCAAGACACCGCCGAATGCATTCGTCTTGCACATAGAAGCGACACCACTACAGCGGTTAGTTCCTAGTGCGCCTAGTTGAGTCGGCTGTGTTTACTAATAGTCAAGTGAACAGTGCTGAATGCGCGGCGGGTAACGATTTAACGACTAAACGACCAAGCAATGTGCTCGGGACCTCTCCCGCAGATCTAGCTAGGACCTTTTTACAGCATGCCGCGCTTGCCTCGTATTAGAACGACGCGTGTGGTCAGATCCAGCACCACCACCGGAACGAACAACAATGGTATCCCGCAAGCGAGAACACTCTGTTAAAGGATTACTTCCCCGTGCAGGGAACGCAATAGAAGCCTAAGTAGGACTAGCTTTTCACGTATTGTTACGCTTCTGCACCCCATGCGCAGGGCTGCGATTGCGCGGTGGTCTTACCTGCAGCTAAGGTTTGTCACGATAAACGCAGGACCAATAGATGAGATGAAATACGAGCGATGTGATCGATCACCCGTTTTATATCACAAGGTCCACTCGCCGGCTACAACTTTTGCCGTGGGTCTGAAGTATTACACAAGAGGTAGAAGGTTAGAGCATTGCGCCACTAGTTATGCACCGTGGGTTCTGGGTTGCGGAGTGACCCATGCTACGGTCCGCTCAGACAAGCCCGGTGGCCCGCCTACAGCCAGGACCTCTGCACACTGCGACTCGATCTGATCTTGCATCTGGTCGACATTCTTGGCAGCGATGTCAGGCTAATGGTACCTAATGGATTATACTGGCTGGATAGTCTTGTAACACCATATTTCTTCCATTTGCACCGTGTTCCGTCATTTGGACAACAGCATGAGATTATTTGACTAGTCAGTGTTACAATGTATTTAATATAAAATTGTAGACATTAAAACTAGTGGTGCTCGAGTTGTCGGAATTGTCGCTAAGTGAACATTAATATTTAAATGATTAGTGTTTATTTCTGGAGGCTGCCTGGACAAACTAGTCAGTGGTAAGCATTGTAGATTGACTAGGAAGGGAGGAAATTCGACCCCAGAGCCTCCTACCATTACGGACGATTGTAGCGCTACGGGAGCGTGTAGCACTGCACGCCACTTATTTGCATTTCAGTTATAATGGAAACAGGCTGTAGTGCTACTCATTTCCCAGCATTACAGCTCTGTAATACTACGAATCTCTACCACTACAAGCGGTTGCTCTGATGACCCACTTATAACTGCTCTGTAGTCCTATCGTAGACACTTTCTAGCACTACAAACTCTATATTAGTAAGTTCGTGAGCCTGGCGTAATGGCCGCCACAGCAACAATTAGAGTAGAATTGGGTGGAGTAACGGATGCATCGACTTAAACTTCTGATATTGTTTCAAAGCAAATACGTACATCAGCATTTTTCGCCCATTTTCGCAGCTAGTTATTAAGCAGGCATCGGATATCGACGTATGAACGGCTGCCATTCGAGCAGTCTCATATTTAAGTCCTCCCGCCGCGGGACAAACGGAAAGGCTAAAAACATCTAGCTAGTAAGGCTCGAGCCAACATTTTGCCGTCAGGCGTTGTGGGCCGCACGCTTCGAGCGACCTCCCAATTTAGTACTCCGTATATGTACGCTGCTGTGAACGAGACCTAGCTCCAGAGTTGATGCTGTGATAGCAGCCTAAGCAGATACTAAGTATCAAAATTCATTTTTCTGTTGAGTCACACGTTCGGTTCAGCGCTGCAATACCTGTGCTGCGTAGTCCCAACTTGCATTAGGCAGGAAGCTTGGATGATTGACCAGCGTCGTAGTTTAGCGCTTATAGTGGACACCTTAGGATCCTAACCTGTCAGGTAATCAAACCTGCGCACTTGGCAGCTGATGTGGGTTCTCGAGGGTGGCGTTACTGTTGTCACACGCATTCTTTCAGGATGAGAATATGTTTAAACATATAACGCCAGGTTTACTTACAGTACTGTACTGTAAGTACGTACTACTGTGAGTACTTCTGCAAGTATTACTGTACACTATTAAATAACCCCCCGCGGGCTGGCCATCCACCTTCAGCGTCGAACGTGTTGGCTGCCTACTCGGCCTATCGTGTCAGTCTACGCCTTTAGGCCAGCCTTGTACCTCCTACCTTATGTATCTAGAAATCCACTTTCTCCACTTTCGCCCCCTTTTTCCTCGCGGGGCTTTCAGTGACCTGGCACACCAAAAACGCCCTACAGCGCGTTTCACGATACTACTAGTACCGATGAATTCCAAACTGCCAGAACAGCACAACAGCCCTCTGGAGTGGTTTGACTTGCCCGGCGAAGAGGCTCAAATCGCTACATTCGATGGAGTGGCTTTAACTATTAGTGAGGCAGAGAGCTCACGTGAGAAGGCTGCTGTTAACACCTACAGGCCCTAGACCCGTAAGTGACGGTTCTGTCAATTGGCAGGCGGGCAAAAGGACCTCTTTGGGGCTGCCTTGAGTGCAATGTAGCTCTTTGTAAATACGGGAATTGCAATGACTTCTATCATCATAGAAAATAGGCAGTAAATTAAGTATCCTTTATTTGTTTTATTGGTCGACTGGCCCCACGGATACATGATGTGTGCCTCTCCGGAATCTAGGAGATGTGCTTGGTCCCGCTTCCAGTAGCCATTTCCAATAACTGACCTGTTTAGAAATGTGCGTCTCCCGACAAAACGCTTGTTCACAGTCTTTACGTCAGAGGGATGGTCTCCCTATATGGCCGCCCGAGCATCGACCACTCCATCAGGTCCATGTACAAGGACTAGGACTTTAGAAAATACTGCAGTCGATTCAGTCTCTGGTCCTAGCAACTCTCAAGTGGTGCGGCATTGTCATCGTCGGTGGACCTATTGTTGCGCTGAGCGTACATTGGTGCACTCGCAACTCGTTCCGCTTCGCGCAATGCTTCGAACGCCACGGAGCAAGTCACCTAGAGGGTGTTCGTCGGCGGTTTTGCGTTCTTCTCGAGAAAGGTGAACCATTTTGTCGGTTGCCGGCGGGACATCATTATTGAACTGTATTTTTAACATAATACAATAAAAGCATATCGTCGTTGTAATGACAAGAATTTCGAGAAATGGGAGTCGCGGCATAAATAGCAGGCTGACTCTGGCCTTCATGCTGCGAAGACGGTTTTTCTTTATGAACCCGGCTGCTCTCCTATGGTGGGTTTGCCGTCTCAGTGCTCCAACCAGTTAGTTAGGGGCTGCCCCGCCAAAGCAGTGGAATGGAGGCTTCACTCTAGCGGGAGGAATTTTCGCAACACTCACAAAGTATGGCTATGCTTGGAGCAATGATGCCAGGGCCTAACCTATACCTCCCCCGAAACTCGCCTAGCAGGTACACCAGCGATCGCAAGACTTTGACAAATTCGTCAAGATGGTGAGGGCAAGTGCCTTTTCGAGAAGATATGTCCCTGCCACTAGGCGAAACTTACTACCTCGGCATCTCCATGCCAACTTTTCCTTTGTTCGCCTTTCAGTGGCTGTGATTGGCGGAAGGTAGTCTTGACACCTCTTGTACAAGCACGCCCTTTCCCGCTGCCATTGCAGCCCGCGCAAACGATCAATATGGTCTAGTCAAAACATCACCTGCACAAACCGCTGACGTGTATCAGAATAGACTGTGAGCGCTATTGAGCTGACGCCATGCTAGATGGTGTTATGTTTACTCTACAAAAGGTCTTGTCCTAGGATGGGCCCCGTAGTTTTGTAGATTAGCCACTCTGTCATTGACCTTAGGCCCGAGAAGGTTTGTACAATGATAAGGATTTCGCCAATGTTAACCAGGCCCTGATAATAATTACCATAGACTCAGATGCTAGAAAGCTCATGGAAAAGCTAGACAGACTTCCTCTTGCCCTAGCGGCGGCTGGTGCGTACCTAAGGCTAGCAAGCTTTGCCAACTACCTTCGCTACTACGAGAAATCATGGGTAGGACTTCACTCAAGCACTCCAAGTCTTGGTTCTTACGAAGATCGCACATTATGCTCCACGTGGCAAGTCTCAATAACAACAAATCCAGGAACGGGGCCCCCTTGCAGCTTATTTACTCTGATTGTGGGCCTATTTAAACAACGAAGACTTATGGTTCGAACTCTTACAGGCCGTCGGTAAAGACAGTCCAGCATGGGCACGTAACCTAGCTGATGAACTGAACTGCAACTGCGCGGTGGGCACGCTGCTGTTGCGTTATGAGCACTATGAGCAATTTTGGGCAGTGGAATTGATAGGAATATGAGGATGTTAACTGACAGATTTGATGAAGGCGGATCAACGATAGATGACGCTGGATCAATTCCTTTGATGTTCCACTGAATAGTGCGGGGCTTCTCGTATGGCTTATGCAATAACAGTCGGTGGTAGCATCTGTAGAGGGAACGCCAGGAGGCCACCGCTGACTGGGTTTACGACTGGATTACCAAAGGATACAACTGGCAATGGAGCGAAAAAAGGTTTCGGCTGTTGTGGAATACGAAACAGAATAGTAGTATGCAATAACATCGTACAGTAAAGCGAAATCAACACTCATGGAAATTTCCGTCTTCTACGGAGTACAAAAGGGCCATTATTACCGGGGTACCCGACATAAGTACACCTAGCAAACAAGGGGACCAGCATACCTGGTTTCAGGAGCACGATGCGGCTTCAAAAGAAATTGTGGCTCTTCTAGTAGACGAGAAATGGTCATTTCGCTTCGTGGGATTTACCACTCCAGCAGCGACTGGAGTAGAGTTCCCGACCCAATTGTACCATCAGGTGGATGGCTTTGTTCGGGTCTGCGATCGCAGTTCGTGACCACCGAGCGGTACACCTGCGCCTAGCAAGGAAATGACCTCCCTCTCTCGCCGAGCGGACTTGAACAAACAAAAGCACAAACGCCGGACGTGGAGCGCCAACGTACAGTAGTACGGCTTGCGGTGTTCGGATAGTTGCGTTACACAGCCAACTCGCTACGTCACCGTCGCCGAACTTTATCACAATTGCTTTGCAAATTCTTCCCTGTCGGGTAAAGGTTGAGATTGGCCTGTACCTCGGTTTTTTACAGGACAGTGTTGCGAAAGCCAAGGCCTTCGCGGTTACGCTTCTAGATCTCTGTCACATATGCTGGGTAAAGTGGGATTATGGCTGGCGCGACGTAACTTGGGCATCTCACGAGGTCTAGTGTATGTGGAGCTGTAGCACTGTGGCGCGCTGGAATATGATGTCTAGTGGGGGAGGCGCTTTTGAGAGACACAAGGCGGTGCCAACAGCGGTTACCTGTTGTACCACCCAGGCTCACACCGACCAAGTAAGCTCGGGAGAACAGCTTCCCACGCCGTGAGCGCGCTAGACTCTGTCTTCAGACCGGAAGACGTTCGCCGTCACAAAGAGCGCTGCTAACCAACAAAGTTTCTAGCTGAATTGTAATGGAGCAGAGAATACCAAATGAAACGACATCCTTTATCTGGATAGGCATATAATTGCCAAAGTCCAACCACCTCGGATCTCGTGCTCTCGCCGCCCATGATGTGTACCACATGCAGGTGACTGCAGTGGTTTAATTTACTCTCAACAGAGCAAACATGCAAACAGACTCATTGAAGCTGTGCGACTATAAAGCTCGTAATCATGCTTGCGAGGCAGCACGAATGGTGTGTCTAGAAGACAATTAAAAAGGACTCTTCTTCCCTCCTAAGCTAGAGAGAGTTATTTACCAAATATAAAACATAAACCATTTGGCAAAATGTCCTCGAGTACGATTGTCGCCATCGTCGGCATCGCGGTCTCCACTCTTATAGGGCTAATCGGGCTTTGGTTGACATGGAAGCAATTGAAATCAATGCGGTTCTTTGGACGCTCGAGTTTCGATGCAGCGTAAGTTCAACAAGCTTCCCGACACGCAAGATTGTTACTAAGTTCTCCTCTAAGTGAATAATCGCCCCTTGAGAAACTTCAACAGCGGCTTTTGTATCTTGGGAAAGGTGCGTGTCGGAGTGGAGGTACGGATGGATTCAAGTATGGATGCAAGGATAGGTACGACTTGAGGTGTGCTGGAGTGAGTCTGCCTCAGTGAAAAACGACGCAAAACGGTGCCTATAGCTCTTTTTGGTTAACTAGCAAATATATTTCATTCTACTTAATGCGACTTGGGTTGATTGATGACGGTGATGGGACGAACGATGATCTGGCCGGGCTGGTGTCTAATAGCGTCTGTCAATGGAACAACTAGTAATCTACGTAGCATACCGAGGCAGTCCATCAATGCTGTGCGAGCGTACGAAGCGTCGGAGCCTGAACGGGTGTTTTGGACAAGGGAGCATCCGAGGTTAGCATCAGAATAAATAAACGCAGGCAATCTACCAATGCCCTTGTCATTATATTCACTCCGTATTTATATTTTTGCTCTTAGTTATTGCGGCTCCTGATTAGGCCACAGGCTGGCGCAAATGACATCCCAACAACACCACGATGCAATTGTCTGCGACGAAAGAAAGCCGAAGAAGGCAGTTGCATCGGTGTCAGCCACGTGTTTGAAGGCAGGCGTCCTCACTGATGGAGAAATGCTCTTCATGTTATGGTATGAGCCGCGTGGGATTGAAGCGTTCTGCGGATTGGGACGCCACCAATTGACGATATTCTCGCCTCACAATATGGTACAACAGTGGCGCCATCGGCGTACGCGGACCATGCGGTTGGCCTTATCTCCTCCGGTCACTGTCACCCTGTTGTCCTTATTGGCCAAGAATCGCAGGTGCAAAAGAGTGTTCCACACATCATCATACATACGTCATGGACGAGTGGAAATTGAGGACCAAGATCGTTGTCGCCATATATTGTGGTGGCGAGGTCAACAGCATCACGGCGGAACTTCCTACACCATTGAATCGCCACACCCTACTCTTCAATACGAGTAGAAGCATTCCCACGCTATTTGAACTTTAGCAAGCCACTAAGCAATCCCAAACAGGCTGCCATAGGCCAAGGTCTTCAGTAGTGTTTTTTTGGGAAGGGGGTTTAGGGGTCGGGATTGGGGGCTAGGGGGCAGTCAATTGAGTCATGTGGCCTCGGTCCATTGCACTTCACAACATGCCCATCGCTTCTCCACGAACTCTTAAAAGGGAGTGGGGTGTTACTTGCCTTGCTGCTTGTTTCGAAAATTTTGCAATTGCCTCCAAAAATCCCTTTCTGGATTGATAATAACTAGCAATCATCACCAGATTCTGGTACCAAAAAGCAAATCATGGGCTCGATCGAAAACCATGCTGTTGGCGACGCCATACAATACATGGTTTCAACGAACGGAAAAACTATATGTGGTAAAAATGAAGGCCTAGGATGGAGAACAAGGCAGATTGGAGGCTATATTAGTGATATCTCGCTTCAACAGCTATCTCGAGATATAACAGTCATGAGCCAGCAAATGTCTAGAAGTGACTGCTTAGGAGATATCACACCGCGTGAGCACAATTCTACCGTCGACAGCCTTGCGATGGACGTCAATGGCCGGTATGAAAAGCCGAATCTCACACCTCAGTCGACCCCAGACTGTCCATCGTCTCCGAACCCTAAATTGACTAAGACCATGAATAACCTAACCGGTGGTTATTACATGCTGAAAGACATATCGAATCTTACATATAATGCATCTCCAGATGCAAGGGAGAATGAAGCCATGGAAGTTGTAGGAAAGCCTCGCATTATTTCTTGAGTTTGAGTGACAAAATCTGGTTTAAAGTCATAATAAAATAACTTTATCCACCCGCTACGTGCGTGGGCTATAGCACAAATGCGCGCTTCCGTACGCCTCGGAGTAAGCTTTTTCTAAAATATAGACTTGCAATTCTGGCTGTAGATGTTGCGGTCGACCGACTTTCATGAATCGCATTTGCTTGGGTTCAGTCAGCAGTGTCCCGCTCGAGTACGCACTGTCCAGCCTTATACCATGCCGGGAGAACCTTGAATTGCTAGCTTTAGACAATCAAATCAAGCCCCGCCCCGGGTGGGATTGTCTTGATGCAGCCAACTAAGTCCCTACCGTCACTGACAAACGATCTATTTCCAGCCACTGCGACCCGCGCGACCGAGGGCTCTACATAAACACGCATCGTTTCCCACTTTGTTTCCCACTCGTCCTTGCCCAACCTCTTTCTAGCAAGGGAAGGAAAAACCTCTTTTGTTAAAGTACCTATTCCCCCCGAGGAATATAAATTGTCATGGCGGCTAAACCAGTGCATGACGATGTTCTCCGAGCGCTCGAGGTAGCTGCGAGGAGACGCCACAGAAGTACAAGATCTCGACGAGAAGCCCAAAAACATAATTTGAGTGCACAAGGCTACCATCAAATGCAGAGGCAGTTGAATGAAAAGGCATTCCTCCCCCCACTAGATGCAGACACTACAAAAGCCAGCATCTTCTACATAAAAAAGAAATTCATGCGGTACTGATTGCCGTATGTCACTATTTGATTGCATAAGCCACTAATAAATAACTAAATTCTGCAGCGAGAAAGGACATGGCAATTGGAAGAACGCCATTAAGTGGCACTACTGTAATAAAGGGCTAATAATGGTTTTTTATTCTGGATATGCGAAACGTACATTAAGCCCAGAAGGAAGCGATCCAAGAAAAAGTCAATTAACCAGTACTGGCGAGACTTAAGAATGCTCTATCGGCGATCGAATGAGGGCATGGTGGTTAACGCTATTGACTGTGAAGAAATTCGAAACGTATGTTTCAGGATTTCTGTCAACGCTGTCACTAATGTGCTTGGGCTGACTGCCAGCAGTACATCAATGGAGACTTGGCTGTCAAATTCCAGTTAGATGATCAGCCTAGTTCTAAGCCGGTCATGGGGGTTGACGACCTCCTCCTGGGCTTAACACAACATTGGTGCCGCGATAAAAGCGTATTCCCGACCGAAGGCGATCGCCTGGACTTGTCTGCTATTATGCTTTTCCAGTCTTACACGGCCTGTCGGCCAGCTGAGCTCGTGGACGGAACCAAGTCCAGAGGGGTGAAGGATCCATTACTTGACGATTTGAACAATGAGGATTCAAGTTCGGGAATGTCTATGGACCCCTCCCCCACCCAACAAAGTATCGAGCCAATGCGGTTGCGCAGAAAATTCAAATCCGAGGAAGCAGAAGAGGAACTCACTTCAGACCCAAATGATTCTGTATTTAAGGATTCCGACGACCCCAACAACTCCGGCAGCGACGATACAAGCGATACCGACTACGACGATAAGGACCTCGATAAAGTGGATAGCAGCATGGGGGTCGAAGGCATCCATACCACTCCGGCCGATGCAAGCCAAGACGATGAAGACTGTGAACCAACCCGAAAGCATAAGGCTCTGTGCTACGAAGACATAGTACTTTGGATTGTTCAGGATCCTAATGGCGGTCGAGATGTTTTAGCAATGGAGGTCTTTTTTAGACACTACAAGGGAGCTGATAGAAAGCCAAAACCGTACGTTAGTGATGAAATGTCATGCGCTCTGTTACTAAAAAATTTCCGATAGTACTATATTTTTATTCCGTGAGAATCCGCTGCCCATCCTTTGTCCCATAAGCCACATGCTAGCTCGAGCGATGCGAGACGATGCGATAGAGATAGATGGCTTTAACCATGCCTCTCCACTATTTTCGACTCACATCCAGAAAAAGGCAATCAAAGTTCATTGGAAGCCTTCCGTCCTCAAGATGCCAGTTTTCCGAAAATCTGTCCGCAGTCCTGCTGGGTGGGTGAAATCCGACACGGAACCGATGAAATATTCAACCTACGCTTTCTACCTGGACAGAATAGGCGCCGACCTTGGATCCGAAGAGAAATGGACGTCGTACTGTTTTCGCCGTGGTCATGCAAACGCTCTTCTAGGCGTTGCCACTAATTCCATCGTAGATCAAGTCATGAGGCACGATCCTCTCACTGGATGTATGCAAAATGCATATCAAAATCGCCGAGTTGGGTTCAATACCCAGGACGCGTTTCTCGAGAGAGATCCTTCTGCCGACGGCCTGACTCGAGCCTTTACACATATGAGCATCAGATGCAATCCTGAGGTACCAAAAACAATCCCTAAAAATGAGCTGGCAAAGATACCGCCTGACCCGGAAATTGTGAGCCTCGAAAAGCAAGTCGGACTGATGGCACAGGGTCTGAGGCAAGAATACGGATTTATCAGGTCTGCGCCCAAGCAAGTGAGGGAAAAATATCAACAACTGCGAAGAGACCTTAGAAATACTGAAAAATCTTTTAGAGATGATATGACGAAAGTGTATCAAGAAGCATGCCGCCGGCGCATCCATAATGACGAGTTGGAGAGACAGCTAACGGGAGTCGCACAAGACGCCGAGGTTGCTGCAGAAGCCAAGCTAGAACCTATCGTGCAGCATCAGCTAGAAGAGCGAACGCAATTGCAAGCTGTCTTGAGCGACTTCAGGCAGGACCTAGACACAGAAACCTCCCATCCCGCAAGATTCGGGCCATTGATCTGATGATTCTTCTCGCATCCCGTCGTGAAACCCGCCCGCCCGCACGCTCGCCATCGCCATACCCACCTACCCTGCTTTGTAATAACACGCCACGCGAAGACTCTCCAGAAGTCAAGCCAGGTATATTGAATACCGAAGTGGCAGACGTGCCTATTGAACTCGGAAAAACTCAATGCTTGTATTGTGTCGGCGAAGCGACACTTCCATACGATAGGCGCATGCGCTCATTTAAGCGGACATCCCATATGTTGGACCATGTGCACAACGTGCACCTTAAGTATGAGAACCAGGAGGGAATGCTTGCTTGCCCGCATCTGAAATGTAGGTATCGGGGTAGCTTCTTGGCTAGCATGGTTGCGTTTAAAAACCACGCGCAACGGATACATGGCGTTGAGCTTCGAAAGTAACAGTTTTCACAAGAGGGTCTCTACCAAGACTGGTAGTGTGCTCCATATAGAATTAAGCTTGTAGTGACTGATACTGTAGAGATACTTAGTTTACGTCTATTTATTAATATAACAAGTTAGACTGCATTCCTTCAAAGAGTACACTAAATCCCGATTGTGCAGCCGGAAAGTCCTCGTACAGTGGGTTGCGAGAAGCATTTCAACTTTTGGATGTACCCTTGCGACCTGCTAACCATTCAAAGCAGGTGCATCGCCTATTCGAACGTGGCCAGCGCGTCAAATTAATGCAAGTGAAAAGGTTCAGGGAAAATAAATAAATTAAATACGTGTACTCCGTACTGTGACAATGGATGCTGATCTAACCAATTAGATAAAGTCTTGCTGGGTCGGCAGGGTCGCTGGCGCACCGTTTGGTTCCTGACTAAAAGGCACTCCACCATTCAATTGTGGATCTTAGTGATGGCTAACAATGTCCTAACCGGTTAGATGCTCAAGCTGGATCAGACGAATACTGGCCTTCACACCGCAGTGATGCTTGCGAAATATTGTTGGATAGAATATAAAACCTGCATTATATGCATTACTAAGCTTTTGCTGTATGTACGTTGACAATTAAATAAAAAGCCCGATGCCATTTCCACACCTGCAAAAGTGTGCGCTTTGCAAGATCTCCCCATATCGATCTACAGTTTTAGGGTTTCGAAGGGCGTGTAGCCACCACCTCTTGCGGAGGTTTTCGCTGCTTCTATCGCAGAACGCATTGGGTGATCAATGACTTGGACTGATTTTGTACAACTAGAGAGGTCCTACCCTCATAGTAGACCACCCTCTGCCAGAACTTTTGACATGAGTCGCAATGACCTTCAAATCGTTGACATAATTGGAGCGCGCTCAACATGAAAACATAATCGAGCCCCTATTGAGTAAAAAGCAGACAACCCCTTTTGGGGTTAGAGGCTTGGCCGTCCCGTCGCTATAGTTGTGTCCCGAGAACGACTCGGCGGGAGCTGTGATTGTGAAAATGGGGTATTGGCGCTGTGTAAACTTATGAAGAGCCGGTAAGTCGATACCTTTACGCTCCACCAGACGATCAGTCGTCTGGCAGACGTTATGATAGCTTCAACGAGGGCTTAGCCACTCAACCCCGCTCCTGCGAGACTGGACGGCGCCAAATGGGTAGCTGTAATTCAAGCCAGCCGTACCGCATCATGTAGATCTGTTTTCGGCAACGTCAAAGGAGCGTGTCAAATACTTCATCTTCCCTTGACTACAAGGAGATCGTATGATCCTAGTTCAGTTACATACAAACTCTATATTACATGCGTTATTAAATGGCGCAGTGCTCGGAACAAGGTCACACTCTGCACAGCCCGGTGGGTATACCATTATACCCACTTTAAATACTATCTCACTAAATGATTGGCCACTTTTCAGGCTTACCTGCATGTGGTGGAGCGGTGAGGTCTCGTGATGAAGGGCGCATTGTCCTTCTTCCGCAGGTTTCAGGACTAGATCTGGCGGTTCGACTTTGCATAAAATGACTGCATCGCCAATCGATTGATCTCTCTCATCATGGCTCTCACTCGAGCGCAGGCAGCCGCCCAGAGTGGTCACGTATCATCGGCGCCAAAAGATCAAGGTTAGTGTTTCATGATGCGCTCAGCAATGTCTCGACTTACGATGGACAGGCAATCGACCTCTAAGCATTCAGAACCCAAGTAGCTCCCGAACTCGGATGCCTCGACCCCAAAAACGTAAAAACCAAGAGCATTTTGAGCGCGTGCAACAGCATTTATCTGCAGAAAAGGAGATTTCACATCGGCAGGTATACTCATATTAGTTCATATCCTCCCCAAGTTACGTTAATTCGGAAATTAAGTATCGTAGGGCATTGTGGCGACTAGCAAACGGGGTCCGAAACGGCCCATTGACGACCTTGGTCAACATCTTGAGTCAGTCTGCAAGCGGCCACGTCGATCGTCTCCAGTCACTCTCGTGCGACACACTTTAAGCAAAACGGCAAATAGTCACGGCGATTCGTTTGAACCTTTCGACCCTATTGGATTTTGGGCTAGAGAAGGGAAGTGGCCGCGAGAATACTTCGAACCAAAGATGGCGCATTTACTCGCTCGGAAAAAGTCGCTATCGTCTATAAGCCGCAAACGTTCGAACTCTGCCACGTCTTCGACCCCCAGCGATCAGCGGCCCAGGGAGGAGAAGAGTGCACCTTATCGAGACGCGCGATATGAGCTTCTTCTCCAAACAAAGGGTACCTACATGGACATCTCCGAGCTGGGTATCGCGGAGTCCAGCAAGCTTGTCATTCGGAACCTGCTAGAGAGTGAGCAGGCGGTCCCTAAAGATACAGTCTTTGATGATTCTGTCTTTGTAGACGCTTGTCGCAATTTGCGTGGCAGAAACGAGGCCAGAGTTATCCAGGATATTTCAAGACTCATCGTTCCTTCTGCAGAAAGTCTTGCTCTTCGCGTTAAAAACCTCAAGTGTCTTACAGAGAGTGTGAATGAAGGCTGGAACAGCTCAATCCCGCTGACTGGGACTCGCCCCCAACCCGACTACTCTCTTGGCTTCAAACGAGAGGCATTCAGCGATGACCAGCTGGTCAAGCTGTCACCTTTCATTGGTGACTTTATCGGTGGAGACCAATCATATTTCATGGCGACTTACTATATGTACTTCCCTTTTCTATCTTGTGAAGTAAAGTGCGGCGCCGCTGCGCTGGACGTAGCCGATCGTCAGAATGCTCACAGCATGACCTTGGCAGTAAGGGCTGTCACTGAACTCTTCCGTGCTGTTAAACGCGAAGACGAAGTCCATAGGCAGATTCTGGCCTTTTCTGTTTCCCATGACCATAGCTCGGTGCGAATCTACGGCCATTATCCAGTGATTGAGGGAAAAGATATTAAGTACTACCGTCATCCGATCCGCAATTTTGTCTTTACAGAACTTGACGGTAAAGAAAAGTGGACGGCATATCAATTTACCAAAAACGTGTACGAGCTGTGGATGCCGTCTCATCTCAAAAGAATATGCTCGGCTATTGATCAGCTGCCATCCGATTTGGATTTTGAAGACCCATCACTGCCGACAACGGGATTATCTCAGAGTCTACATAATCATCAGCTGTCGCAGTCGGGTGCGGACAATGCTTCACCTCTTGTTGAGCAAGACAGTCAGTCGAGCAGTGGAGGGCAGCAGATTGTAACGCCAAGTACATCAGTTACCAATCTGGGAACGACGAAGAAGAAGCGCAAGGGCAAGAAGTAAAACCAGAATATAAATGGCGGCTTGTAATTCCAAAGCAACCCGTGACAGTAAACAAGGTAACTTCTGCTGTAGATCATTCCATGGGATAATTGGGATTTTTAGTTCATGACAAATCATCTTAATGCTGATTTGTTGCTATCTAGTAGACGAGTCGGGAGTTCAATTCAGGATGCCAGTCATGAGATCCAAGACCTTACTAAGCATAGGATTAATAATGTATTTACAGTACTTATTCTAAATTCGCGAAGATAAACAGTAATAATCTAATTCTTGATCCATTTTACTTTATACGGTATGAATGCGCATCGAGGTTTCATCAGTGGTGTAACTATGCGGAGCACTTCACTCTGTCTGCACTGGCCAATAGTATAAATCGACTACCAGACCTAACCAGTTAGGTCAGCTCAATGTGGACAGTCATACGTAATTTCGTATCCAACAGAGGCACAAATCGGAGCTTGTCACTAGTAATCTGAGGCCCGCTACTTGAACTTGAGAATCATGCACATTATTAAATGTACTAAAAACCTTGATCCTAATATAGCCAATCCAAAGCTATATTCTTAATGAGGTAAATTCCATTAATATTATAGAAGTACTGCTCACAAGAGAATGCATTCCGCGTCACTCATGGGATGCTCCTCGAGGGGTTACACGAGAGGTCATTTAGTGCTGTGCGCAGCGCCTCGCTAGCCTCTTTCCTGACCACCTGTCGCTTCTGCTCTACTGCATCAAGGAGTCTCTCCTTTCCTGCAAGTTCGAGTAGAGCATTCTCTTGCCGAGCTAGTTGACTCAACATCAGACTAGCGAGCTCTATTGTGGCTTCAGCATCCTCCAGTAGAGCTTCAAATCCTAACCGCCGTAGGTCCCGTCTTCGTGTCACTTGATTTGCTATTCTGTGCTCCCAGTCTAGCTTTTCGACGCTTAATCTTCTCTCGGTTTCGATTGTAGTGAAGCTGGTCATTTGCTGACCATCTCTAGGCGCTCGTATGACTTTTTGAGGCACTTGAATACTAGAAATCATATTTATCAGAAATTTAAAGTGCGTAGGGAAATAAATTCAGCACCAAGCATGCACAGAAGAAGAAGTTTATTAATATATTTCTTTCTTGTTATTGGCTTGGCGTCAATTAATTATCAAAACACTGTTTCGCTGCAAGAAATTCGAGCCAGCATGGTTTTCTTAAGTGCGTTCCGGGCTAGTACTATCTCCAAAGTTCATCTCATGCGCCAAGCGACGCACGCGATTGCGACAAGGGATGCAATTCTTCCACTCCCCAAACATCATGTGGTCCTCCAATAACGTACATTACTCGTCAGCCTTATTTTCCACTTTACCGACATTCTTCATCTTTTTCTTCTTCTTGTCTTGCCCACAGAATGAAGCAAGCCATTCATTTGACTTCTCCCATGGCTCTGCTTCCAACTGGCAAAACTTTACTTCTGCCAACGCCGTATCAGGCGCGGAGGGACAGTTAAGTACTGTTATCTTCCATTCTCCGTACTTCATCTTCGAATAAACCACAGTTCCATCAAAATGCAGCCAACTACGCCGAGCAAGGATAATATCTGTATTTGATTCGGCATGACCGGGCGAGAAAACGCCAAGCAGAGGGAGTTCCGCTCGCGACGTCGTACGGGATCCAACGCCGGTATCGCCACTAGATATTAGCTAAGTCTTCGCCGCGCAGTGGTCGGCCACCATCACTCTCTGATCGCGATGATGCAGCGGCGGCGGCGGCGGCAGTAAAGAATTAAAATGCTGCATCTACGGGTTCCGGCTGAGTGCACCCTGTCTTTGCAAGCGCGTCAGCCTGTTCGTTTCCTACAATCTTGGTGTGCCCAGGTATCCAGCGGACGTCTGTCTACCCATGGGTCTTTGCAAGAGCCTGAAATTTGCACTAGCCTAATACGTCCTAAGCCCCATCTAGGGTACCTGAGTGGCCTGAGGCCGCTGGACAAAAAATACACTATTACGTCTAATAATCTCCATGCCCCAGCTTCCCCGTGTTCGCCACCCCACAGTACCTCTTCCTCATGACGCTCGCAACTTTCCAGCACAGATCAAATGATGAGCAGCAACGAAAGTATTACCTATCTTTTTACGTGCAAACCCAATCCTATTGCGAATAGGTTGAATTCAGTCGAAAAACCTGTTCGAGAGCCCGCTCGAAACCCGCTTCGAAACCCTACCCGAACCAATGCCCGCCGCAGGCACCGACCGAGGACAACATCTACACGTTGTGCGAAAAACACCCCACCAGGGAATGCGAAATCGAAACGGATACACGGCCAGATATTAAACAGGTGTATCCGACTGGGTTGTCCGTCAGATAGCCTGAAGGGAGCGGGTCAAGACGTATATGGGCTTTATGATGGAAATAATCGCTTCAGCCTGCGGATTGGCAACGGCTACCCTTCATTCGAATTGATTCAACATGATGACGTCGTATACAACCTGAAATACAGCGGAATGACGTTTGATGAAGTGAAAACCAGAGTTCGCGACGTTCTGATTAACAAAGTCCGTCAAGAACCATTTCTCGAAGAAATATAACAGAAGACCACCAGGACGTACTCGTTTTCTCGTCAATGAGTGTCACTTCAATTTACTATCTGGATATACTGGGTAATCTTGTTATGCTATTTTGGGTGTGTGTTTGTAACTAGGGGACAGGAGAAAAACGATACCCGCGAAAATCAGTGATTACAGGATGATGGTATATGGATGTTAAATGTGTAAAACTGAATGGCTAGCCAGCTTCTCTACTTAATATCGAGAGCGCGCACCTTGGAAGACGTCGCGGAGGCAAAAGACCCAACGAGCCTCTAGAAGTCGCCTTTGGTTATCAGTGCGGTGGCGAAGAAATGTTGTTATTGGACGCAAAATTGGATATGTTCCTAAGAGCCAGCTTTCCAGCCACAATGTATACTGCTTTTCCGAGTTATAGTGATTACCTCGGAGAGGCACATTGTCTCTTTAGTCACATTTGTTGAAACTTGTGTATTAATAGTGGATTTTAGAGTAGAATATGCTTCGGAAACCTACATGCCACGTCCACTGGACCATCCCCTTTGACACAGAATCTGGACACAAAATTCGTCCTCGAGTAGACTAAGCCATCGATTAGGAGCTGCAATATTATGTATTGCAACCGTAAATAACGATCACAACAGCAAACATGGATTCCTGCCTGCGACGAGACAACAAGGACAAGAGACGAGAGACGTCTCTTGGCCCTTCCGTGAGGATATTGACGTTGCGTAATGTTTAGTGCAATATGCCAAGTCACCTCGATCGTGAAAAATAACACATGCTCTATGCTGGTTGAGGCGCTGACATTTCTGTGCTCACCGTCCGCATCGGTTTGGTGTGCGCAGACGGCGAACCACGGTGAAACTATACAAGGACGGGCACATCAATCGGAATAGTGGCATTGGGGTCAGAACTGGCCCAAGCGGATAAATGATAGCGGAGACGAGTGTATAATAGTAAAATGCCAGGCTCAAACCCTAGCCTACGCAGAGTTTAAGAGGTCCAAGCTCATAACCATACTATCT
Source organism: Conoideocrella luteorostrata (assembly GCA_032433595.1). Taxonomy (NCBI): domain Eukaryota; kingdom Fungi; phylum Ascomycota; class Sordariomycetes; order Hypocreales; family Clavicipitaceae; genus Conoideocrella; species Conoideocrella luteorostrata. The sequence continues at coordinate 28,646 of JASWJB010000326.1, forward strand.
CCCCTTCGACGTCATAATAGTACTCTCTCTGGTATTCAGAGTGCCAGTACACGACAGCTCCATTCTCTAAATAACGATAGAACACTCCCGTTGCCGGGTCTTGTTCATATCCCCCATTATTAGAAGCGCTGGCCTTGCCCTTATTGCTGCCACTGCCGTTGCCGTTGCCGCGGCTGGAGGAGCTTTGCCCTCCACTGGAGTTGTTGTGCTTGGCTTCGTTCTGCGCCTTCCATTGCTCAACGTAATCAGAATCAAGCCAATATGCATTCTCGCCCAGTTCTTCTGCTGTAGCGGAAGGCATCTGCAGAGATGGAAACCCTGATTTCGATGATACTACTGTCCCGTCAGGATACACGTGTAGTGAGAAGCCGGATCCCTTGAAATCCTCCTTCTTCCGAAATGCAACAGACGCATGGAAAGGATCATTTGTCTTTGGCGACGCATGAGGTTCTCCGCTAATATTCCGATTATTAGTCACGGAATTGTTCTATCAACTGATCATGGAAGTACTTACTGAAGTTTTGCGAAAGGCACCTTGTAGACCTTCAACTCTGGATGATTTCTCTCCAAATAAGCTACATACTGTTCGACGATTCTCTGCACCCAAGGAACATTTTTTCCTTTGAATTTTGTACCTAGCCTGGCCAAAGTAGATCTCATACTGATGATACTGAGATAAAAACTGTTTATCGCCGTGGAAACCAAAATTTGGAGAGAGAGAGGGAGAGAGAAAAACAGCGGGGGAGAGAAAGAGCAAGGGAGAGAAATAGAGAGGGAGAGAGACAAAGAGATAATACGCGTATAATATCCTTTTCGTTCTGCGAATACCACTGGTATAATGCCTGGGACATCCTTTTTGCATCAAGACATCGGGAATTCACTTCATATTATAACGAAACCTAGGAAACCATGATGGCATGGTCGCAACGAGTGGCAATCATAAGCGCACGATCGGACAAGGTTTGTTATTCACAGTGTTTCAAAATGACCATATTTTGGCTGTTATGTATTTTCTCCAGACCTAGAGCCGCCTATATGTATCATACGCGGCATCGCTGGTCCAATCATGAACATGAGGCGGGAGAAGAGCGCTTACCGCTGTGATGCGAGTGGTGCGTAACCCTTCTAAAACGGCTGCAATGCACGCTGTAATAAAACAGTCACGCTACGGGCCAGGTCGTTACAGGCCATCCTTAGCTAACTATGAAACGAGCCCCGTCTTGTGGGCCGCTGCCTTAGTCGCCCGTCTAGTTACTCACTAAAAGTACACCCTTGGCTTCGGTTAAACAGCGGCTATGGCCGGCAGGAATATTGCTCAGCCTAGTTTAAAGCAGATTGAAGGGGCGATCTTTATTACCAAATTCAGCTCCAATTCACACCTAGAGCCTGAGCATGTTCACTGCAGCGCTTTGTACTAAGCCACGAATCCCATGGCTTATGGAAGCTCTGAAGATGCCGGGCTATTGGAAGCGGTCATTTTCAATTTCTTCGCGAAACTCACCAAGACCGGCGGCGTATGACCTGGGTGAGCCGATTGACGAAGAGCTGCTCCCGAGTGATCGCCTGAAATATTTTCATCGCACGCAGCCTGGTCAGATCCTTGATGGCAGATTCAAGACGATTGCAAAACTTGGATTTGGGTCAGGATCTACAGTCTGGCTGGCAGAAAATCTAGCGTTGTGAGAGACTCCAACTGTCCATCATCACCATCACTATTTTAATATATCATTCAGCAAACGATGGACGAAATCATCCGCTCCTCGCTATGTCAGCATCAAGATTCCTGCTCTAGATACGAATGCCACTGGAGAGATGCGATGGACGAAGCTAATTGCGGGTGCCAATCCATCACACGAGGGTTTCTCACGCATTCGGACACCAATTGATGTGTTCAATTTAGAGGGCGAAGGTGGGACGCATACCTGTCTAGTGTTTGAACCCATGAGGGAGACTCTTTCCCAGTTCCAGCAGAGATTGCCGCGAAAAAGACTAGGACCTCCGTTATTTAAAGCATATATGTTTTGTCTTCTTCAGGCGTTGAATTATTTGCACACAGAATGTCGTCTTATCCATACAGGTATGAGCTTCGCAATAAGCCTTTGCTAACGCCACTAATCAAGTTACTAGACATCAAGGATGATAACATTATGGTTACGATCGAAGACGATTCTGTGCTGGAAGATATCGTACACTACTATAAGGCCAACTCCCAGCCAAGGCATACCCGCAGTGAAGATGGACGTGTGACATATCTGTCACATGATGAGTTTGGAGGCCTTCGAGGCACTACTATTTTACCTCGGTTGACTGACTTTAATCTTTCCTTCCCTGGATTACCTGATAACCGAGGCCATATATCCCCCATCCAATCTCATCGATATCGCGCCCCAGAAGTGTTTCTTGGCCTGCCATGGTCATATAGTGCCGATATATGGAATCTCGGCTTAATGGTAAATCATTCATTTTGAGTACACTGGCATGTTTTTATGTCTATATAATAGATCTAACATCTGCAGATGTGGAACCTCTTGGAGAACATCAGCTTGTTCAACCGCCCGGCAGGTGAAGATGGTGAATACGATGCACACGTTCACCTTGCTCACATGATTTCTGTGCTGGGCGATCCTCCTGAGACACTAATCCAAAGAGAACGAATGTGTCGCAAGGCTAAACTCGGCAGGATGATAATCAACCAGAATGGTGAAAAGTGTGAAACTATGAACGAGTTTTGGGGGGGTCCCTTCTTCGACGAAGCTGGTACGTCGGGGATGGCACGGCCATGAAATGTATGACAGCTTTCAGCTTTTTCTAACTGTCACATATTAGGTCGTACGATTCGCAGAGATTTGGTTAAGGAACGGAAGCAGTTATCTGATGCAGTGACGGAGCTTGCCGGGCAGGAAAAGAAGCAATTTCTAGATTTCGCTGGTTCAATGCTGCAATGGCTGCCCGAAAAGAGAAAGACAGCTCATGAACTTTTGCAGCATCCCTTTTTGAAGGATATGAATATATAATAATTGAAACACTCAATGGGAAACTGGGAGAGAGGGTTGAATCTATTTACTTGGCGAAGAGTGTTGACCTTGGACCAGAGTATATTACATAGAGCCTACGCCCTATTGAATGCGAATGTAGCAAGCCTAGTCTCGTCCCAATGTCCAGTATGCCTCAGAAGGGCGGTAGTCGTCTAAGGTTTTTTCACATTAATGTGGGTTGTCTTGGGCTTTGCGTTGCACGTGCACTCATCGCGACGGCCCGAAATGTTGACATTTTAAGAAACACTGAGACTATTACTTTCCCATCGCGCACGAAACCAAAGTATGCAATCTAGGCCATTACATAAAGGTATGGTTCCAAAAAAGTCATCAAGCATGTGATCGCTGACTGTTGACTCAAGTCACCGCAGAAACCCGTGTCTTTGCCGACAAGGTCCTTTGCACGCATGCAGTCCTCAGCCATCACATCCTTTCCTACGCTCCACTGATATTTCTCTGATTAAGTCGTTTGACCAAGCCTAGCGTACTTTCCACGGGGTTTTATGCTCACAAGACATGGTTTCTATACGAACCTCGGAAGATTTGCTCGTCAATAGCTCAATAAAGACGCTCTCTCCCGCTATCGATCTATACCCCGCCAAGAGTCATCAATAACAAGCGTCATCATCATTTTGCCACAATCTGCACTTATAGCCGTATTCAACTTGCTTTCCTTTATTATTCTCCGCTGTTGTGTCCTGTAGAGTGTCGATACGCAAGGAAGAGTGTTGTAAAAAGGTTGCAAAGCGGTGATTGTGACGGAAGACAGCACGCGCCATGAACCATCTTAATCCGACGATAACGTAGGCCAGAACAGCCGCGCATATCAGTAGAATGCAACACTCAGAGTGTCTTTATGACTTGTTTCATTATCAGAAGGAATGCTTTAGGGTTCATAGCAGTTCGCCAGAACATGCAAAGGATATGGCAGATGCTCCTTCCGCCATCCATCGTAAGGAACTGCTGTAGTGCGAGGATTGTGCAGTGCTACACAAACAGAGGGTGGAGCGGCTGTAGCGCTAGAGATGTAGTGCTACAGGGAAAACAGAGGGTGGAGCGGCTGTAGTGCTAGGCATATGTAGGCTGCTCTTAGAGCATAAAGATGCTACTTCCTCATCTATCTATTCATCGGTTTTAAAAAGCAGTGAGACTTGCAACATTGAAACGTCCATAATTCGTCAGGTGCATGCCATTTTGAGCTATTCACAACAGTTTTGGTAGCCGTATTGGTCCCTTCTAGCTATCGGTAAAACGGGGTGGTAACCGCGGCAGCGGTATGGGATTGGTATTATTTAAGAGCCACTGTGTTCTCGTTATCTCCAGAATAGCATGCGAAGCACGGTAATCCCTGTAGCGGTTCCTCCTTGGACTCTCACTAGCTACTGGTCTTAGGTTTTTTTCTAAAACAAAGGAAAAACATCCCAGAGAACAAAAGAGTTTTGTCAGCCAATGCAGCCAGTGCGGGTGACCTTTTGTCAAAGGCGAAATTTTTTTTTTGGGTGCATGGTGGTTTTATTTAGTGACTTTATGACGATCTCTACCCACCACCATTCATTCGTCAAAATATCTCTACTGTCTGCACAATTGATGCGATTAATTTCTCAGTAACATAGAATGATATTGAGCTGCTGCTTGCTCGGCTCTCATTGTCGCTAGTGGCGGCTAGGGTTTTCGCTGTCCAATGGCCCTGCATTCCACTGCTTTGCCGGGGGCGACCTCTAACTGGTTCGGTTAGCCCTCGACAGATAGTGAAGATGTCCCCTGGGTACGGCTGCAATGCCGTCGAACAGTAGATCAATTTGCATAGTGTGCGACCGCATAACCGCAGATCCTTCTAATGGCAAGGCAAAAAATGTTGTTTATAAGCTAGGCAACATGCATTTAAAAGTATGTGCTGTCGTCCTACTGTTGCGAAGAATATAAGCCCAAATTGCAGCTACTGGAGAACAATTCAGTGGGCCTGCAATTTTGCTTCGTAGTCAAGTGGTTAATTGTTCCAACACCTACAGGCGGTTAAGATGAACACGGTCCCTTACTGTTCAACACGTAACAATTGCTCACGCTTCATTAATAGCGATTTTTGTCAGAGGAGCAACAAGAAATTGTAGTTATTTTTGCGTCATAAAATACTGTTGCAAGGAAGTATCAGACATTGATCCGAAGAGCTGCGTTGCCCTGTTTGCTGCGGATACCCCCCGAATATCGAGAAGCTCCCCAGTGGTAATCACAAAAACCTGTCTGCCATCATTGCCTATGGATATATTCTCAATAATATGGACTCGAATTTCCACGGCATTAAAAGCTGTACTATTTGTACAGGCGGTATCTTGCTTCGCGTTGCACAGCTCGCATAACGTGCTCTGAGATTTCAGCCCGTGTCTTTGTGGGGCAATGCAAGGCGATACTACGCTTGTCGCGGATCCATGGGTCTCATCGTATGTCTTTTGCGTATCTAAGTGCGCGATTGTGGATTCGAGCAGTTCTTTATGGGGTTCAGGCGTCGGGATAATTGGGCTTTAAAATGTTAAATCGAGGCTACTTATAGGTAAACTGGTGGACAGTAGGAAATACTCTTCGTTACCCAGACTCATAGGTCGGGTGCAAAGGTCCAAGCATTGCTCTGCTCCGTTAGACTCGAGTCGTGTCTTGTCACTATTAAAGGCTAAATTTTGATCTTTTGCCGCGAGACCCTCCAACTTTGCCTTGATCTTCTTGAGGCGACTTTCAACCTCCTATGACATACCATTAGCTGTGACCTGTACATAGGCACGAAGTTTCTCGCGATAGACATCCATATCTTTAATCTTTTGCAAGGTAGTATAGATTTTACTTCATATAGTCATAAGCATCACTGAAGATGGCATTTAAGACCTCGCAACTATAATTTACAGTAAATATTAGTATACCTTCTTCTGTAATATTTTTAAGGGTAGTAACAGCTCACATGTTTTCTCTTCTGTCGTCGAGCCCTTCTAATTTCACCACAAATGACTGGATTGTGGCTAGACTGTCCTGGGCCGTTAAAAGCTCGCTGGTCTTGCTACTAAGTTCCTTACCCTTAGAAACTAGCTCGTCTTTGATTTGATCTCTTTCTGCTTGAACGTTCTCCAGACTCTGGATTCTAGTGTCCCTAGTTTGAGCTCAAGAATTAAATTCTGTAGCCTCTGTTCCTGCTGCTTGACCACATTAGCCTTCTCCGTGGCCTTGGACCTCTCTCCGTCAAGCTGGATCTCGATACTTTTTCTGTCTGCTGTTATTTTTTTAATTTGCTCTTTTTCTGCATTCATTTGGCTTTTGATTTGTGTTAAGGCATCCAGGTTTTGGTTATAGGCTACTTCAACAGTCTGAAGCTTCTCGTGAAGCATAACATTCTCACCGCGCATCGCTTTAAGCTCAGAAAAACCATTAGATGAGGCGAAACTGCGCAGTAGGGCATACAACTCATCAATAGGATCTGTAATCGCATCTTGAACGCCGGTGACTTGAGATTTTTCCGCTCCTGAAGAAGAAGAGTTGGCAGTTAATGGCATGTTGGTGAGCCTCTAGCAAATCGAAATTCGTGGGAGAACAAGTGGCTATCGTTTCAGTGTCGTAATTGCAGCTAAGCCGTCAAATCAGAAGTGTCAATCCATATATATAATGATACAGGTAGGCGTAACCGGAGCTAGAAAGTACGCCGTATGATTGACGTGTTGCATATCTATCGGGCTTGTACTCCGTATCATGCTGCTGGTTTCTTGCTCATAGTGTGGCGGACGGGAACTTGGGCAATATCGCGTTCGACGTAATGCGGTGCTCAATTCTGTAGCCAACTAGAACTTGACACAATCGACCCCAACCCCCACCCACACGCATGTAGGAGGCCGCCTCTATCACATCTCGGCATATACTGGAGCGGACAAGCGTTTGTGCATGTGTGAGCTTTTCCGTTTTGAGCTTGCCGTGCGGGGAGCGTCGAGAGACAGTGCTAGGAGCGTAAAGTATGTGCTACGTAATGTATTTTGAAACTGAGAAAATGTAAATTATGGTTTTCTTTAATATGGTGTCCGCCAATTCAGACAGATTTTATAATGGATCGCATGAGATTAGTGCCTGCTGCGCCCATGATCAGTTAATTAACAATAGGACTCTTATAGTACAACGTCTGGCGTTGATATTATCGGTGGAGGACGGATCTTTTACTTCAGTGGAGTTTAGTACTCTTTCAGCGGGGATTTCACAGAACCCTACTGATGCTCGGCGCTACTGATGCTCAGCGCTATAGATATGGGCTCTCGGGCGTACAAGGGTTGAGAGCTACCCTCCAATTCTGCGATCAAGGTAGGAAAATTTTGCGCTAAAGCTCACGTAAATGGAGATGCGGATATGATTTGTCAGTGGACATCACCTTTCTATACCAATTTTTTCTACAATAGATATCAGAATGATAAATGGAAGCTGCAGATAAGCTAGTGTATGTCTCAGTTCAGGCACCGCCAGCATTCTATACCTGTGATTCCTTCGCGGATCGTCGCGCAGGTGGCGAACGAGTAGACGAGGCATTCTCTTTCTCATTTTCATGACATTCTTACCGCAACGGCAGGCTAGCTGATGAAAGGCAGCACGATGCACATACAATGTGCGTCCTCTAGCACGAAGACCATTTTTTTGTTCTTCTTGTTTTATACACCAAGAGGAAAAATTTGGAGCCGTTGCTCCTTCACAGTTAATTGGGTCTATCCTGAAGGTTGTTTTGTGGATTGGCTTCGCCGCCTGCACTAACGAGTTGACTACATGGTACTCCGTATTTTAGCCTCACAATCTTCACATTGCCGAGAGGGGTTCGCTCTGGGAATTAGCCTAACGACCAGACCACTTCCAAAAAGATCAAGAGGTACTCTCACTAGGTCAAGGAGACATAGAAAGAGGCCATTTAAATATCTGATTGGAGTTAGTCGTAGTTATGTCGGGTGGTCTTAGGGAGTAAGCCGACTTGTACCGCCATTGTGCGCTGCCACTTGAGGAGGGCCTGGTCTAACCAGTTAGAGGTGGACCTGCCAAAGCCGGCCTCACGCACCGCCGCGGCCAAGCCACCACCTGTCATCAAGGGCATCAAGGGCGAAGTACCAGCTGCCAAAGAAACCCTTCCCAACCAGACTGAGGAGGACGGACGACCTGCTGCCACACTGTCGGCGCCCTTTCCTTCTCCCTCGCAAGTACGCCAACGAGCTGTTGCCGCCTCTTCAGACCTCATCCAAGGAAAATGCTGCGGAGGACTTCAACGCGTGGCTTAAATCCATCTCACCACTAACCATGATTGTATATTCGGACGGCTCTCTTTCTGAGATAGGTGCCGCCGGATATGGCTTCGTCGTTCACCAGAACGGGAGCATCATATGGCAAGGGGCGGGACGCCTTGGCCCTGCTGAGGTGTTCGATGCCGAAGCCAGAGGAGCGCTTGAAGGACTGAAAGCCGCTCTCAGGCTGCCGTAACCCGCTTCGCAAAAGATTGTCGTATGCCTCGACAACATCGCGGCCGCCAGATGCCTGCGAGGACAACCTTCTGACTCATCGCAAGGGATCTTCCTCGCCTTCCAAGCCCTCGCAAAGAGACATAGACAAACATACATCCGTTGGATCCCCGGGCACAGTAACATTTGTAGGCAACGAGCAAGCGGATGCGCTTGCTAAGGTAGGATGCACATATCAAGAACCCGTGAACGCAGTCCCAACTTTAGCTTTCTTGCGTAGAACCGCGAAAGCGCGGTCCGTAGGCATAGTGCGCGCCTGGTGGAATGATGTCGCTCCCGACACATACCAATGCCTAGATCTCGGCTTCCCTACCTGCTGCCCACTAGAGCTTAGCCTCCCTAGACCATTGCTTCATCATCTCCTAGCTACTATTTAAGAAACCACCATAGTGACTACGCGGACTATCACGAAAGGTTTGCCCATGACGACGCTAGGCTGACATGCTACTGTGGCAAGCGCAAGCCACCAACCCATCTATTCTATTGCAGGAAGATTAATCCGCTACCGGATGAGACTAACACCCTCACCGGTCGTAGCGATACACCGTGCAATAGGCAGAGACTTTGAGACGTTTACCAAGCTGGTCCAAAGAAGCTCCTTCTTCGAAAAGGCATGCCCACGTCTGTAGATGACATCCTGACCTGAAGCACTAATTCGCTCTCCTCCCCCTTTTCTTTTGTTCTAATCTCTCTTCCTGGCAGCGTTAGGCAGAAGGTAACCCCCCGTTCGCTGACCTATAATGGCCATTTCAGGCTTTTTAATTGTTGCATGGCCTACTGACATGCGGGGTGGGAGAGTCACCAACCCGTGAACAGTGCATCGAACAGTGGAGATTGCATTGCTGCTAAGCTGGACTATACGTATGGACTACTCCGTACAGCTACGCGACTGGCTATGATGACAACGCGTCGCGACACGACCATCACACCACGCTCACGGCGGAGTTGTAACATATTGATCTCAGTGACCTGAATCTTGAATAAGTCGAAGTCACGATGCGCAGCGAGACGGCGTGGGTTTTCTAAACAGCTCTCTTGCAGGACTGGTCTTGTTCTCACCAGACCGTACACCAGCACTAGTTCCGCGGCCCGAACCTCCCCTCCTACTACTCCGTACACTGCTGCCTGCAGTGCTTGCGGACGGATGGGAAATGCAGGTCTGGTTGCGTTGTAAGCGCTGTTTCTGGCTTTTTACTGCTGCACCACCTACGACTACTGTACTGTGCTGTGCCGGCCTGCCGCTATGGCAGAAGAGCAGCACTTGCCACGCCCCGCCCAAAGGTGTGAAAGTGTGAAGGTGTGAAGGTGGGATTTGACACGAGCAAAAGATTCGAAAACAGCCAGAAGCCGCCCCCCTTAACAGCAGCTCCACCACTCCGTCAATCAATCACAGTTGCTTCAAATGCCACTGTGGAATAGTGTCCGGATGGCTCTTTACTACCTGAGCGGAATGTTTTAGTCCTTTGCCAAACCAATGCGCGGGGGAGGAGATGTGGCAAGCTGACCGTCACTCACGCTTGACTCAAATTGTATCGCCAAGCTGCATCATCTGGGAATGAGGATTGCGCCAGCCAAAGGATCGGCCTAAAAGTAGAGGGGCACTCGTGCCCAACTTTTTTACAGAAATATCCTCAGCTAGAGGAAAGGTACACAGGCAGCTCTTATTCGTAATCAATCGTTTAAAAGATTTGCTTTGAGGCTTCTTAAACAGCCTTTCATTAATTGAATAAATTCCAAAAAAATATTAAGATAATTGCCATTATTATTGTATCGGTCAAAATGCTGATAGGCGAGGCAGTGCACGCATGTTCAATGGTGGTGTACCCGTAAAAGCTGGCGCTCGGTATTTAATCGTACTTGTATCGGTAAAGTATGAGCTGGTACACTTCACGAAGGATCCTAGGATGAACAGCCTACACGCTCTTCGCCTATCACACGCCACTATTCCTGCGTCTCCTTGCTGCCGCTATCTAGGCGTCCACTTGGATACTAGACTTTGGTGGGACTATCATCGAGAGAAGATAGAGGCGGCGGCCACAAAGCGCCTGCTTGAAATGCAGGTTGCAGGCCTGCCCTGATGGGCGACTTGGCGACGGTTGTCGCCGCCATGGTGTCATACAAGCCGGAATTACAAGCCGCCATTTATGTTCTGGTTTTACTTCTTGCCCTTGCGCTTCTTCTTCGTCGTTCCCAGATGAGCTTAAATTCTACGCAACAGTAGGACGACAGCACATACTTCTAAATGCATGCTGCCTGGCTTATGAACAACATTTTTTGCCTTGCCATTAGAAGGATCTGCGGTTATGCGGTCGCACACTATGCAAATTGATCTACTGTTCGACGGCATTGCAGCCGAACCCAGGAACATCTTCACTATCTGTCGAGGGCTAACCGAACCAGTTAGAGGTCGCCACCAGCAAAGCAGTGGAATGCAGGGCATGTGGACAGCGAAAACCCCGACCGCCATTGGTGACGATGATAGTCGAGCAAGCAGCGGCTCAATATCATATCGAATCAAAATTTCATTTACATTCTATGTTACTGAAAAGTTAAATCGCATCAATTGTGCAAACAGTGTAGATATTTTGACGAATGAATGGTGGTGAATGGGTAGAGGTCGTTATAAAGTCACTAAATGAAACCACCATGCACGAAAAAAAAAAAAAAGACATCATCGACAAAAGGACACCAGCATCAGCTGCATCGGCTGACATGACTCCTTGTTTCTCTGAGATGTTTTTCCTACTTTGTTTTAGAAAAAAATCCAAGACCACCCAGTAGCTAGTGAGAGTCCAAGGAGGAACCGCTACAGTGACATTGCGCAAATAGCGAGACCAGCATGCCAAGCCAATGCATTATTGTAGGTATGTGGCATATGTTTGGCGGCTTGATCATTCACAAGTACCCATGATAGAGCCATTAGTGATGGTATGTAACCAAAAGGCTCAGGAAGCCGGTAGGGCCGCTGTCATTGAAAGGGGTCGTTACTTTAATTATCAGAAAGGAAAGGAGCCAGCGTAGTCTTCTCATATCCCGTGGTGCTGGGCGGCGCTCAATTGAGGGGGGGGGCACCGAGACAATTGATGCAGCACTCTGCCGTCTCAGAGGCAACCATCTGGCTGGGTAGATTGCCAACCATCCCTGATCGTTGAAGAAGAGATAACACGCTTTTATGCAGCACATCTGCCAACGAATCAGGGCCAAGTTACCTTGCACATCCCAACGAATGATATTCGCCTCTCAGGTGAGGGGTGTGCAACTTGATAGCTTAGACTCATTTAGTGCGCATCGATTCGTAAGTAATTCGAAAACTTTCTCCTATCGTCATCATTGGAAAAAAAAAAAAAACACCGCCTTTGAATAGCTGTCGGCAAATATGGCGTCTGCGCAAACTGTCTGCGCTGAAAGCATTGCCTTGTTGTACCTTTTGCACTCAGTTCCCACTCAGGTGTCAGCTAACCCCTCCGACACCTTTCCACATCACTCTGAACACTATATCTTACCTTTTGAGAAAGAGCGCTTTTTGACTAGCACTCTTGCGTTTCTTTCAAGCATTGATGATAATCCCAATCACATACCAGCAGTCTGCGTGCAAGAGGACCCTGATGCAGGATGTTTAAAGGTATTTATTGCCGTCAATAAGGCCAAGTGGGGTGACGGCCACCTCGTGCTGCAGGACTTGAAACATGGGTTTGAGAGGATATTCTCAAAATTGTCCGTCAGATCGTGTAGTGAGTGCATCCAAAAAGTGAATCCATTGTCAGAAATTGAGTTAAGAAATTTAGGTACAGAGAACGAAATCTTTACCGCCATTGTATTAATGTGCTCGGAGCGCATCACCAGCCGATTACGGCTTCTGGGAAGGAAAGCTTCGAACCAATCCATTACAAGCCTTCTGCAAAAGGCTATACGACCATTTGCGAGGGTTTCTCCGCAGTTCACTGACGAAGCAAAACGTGTTAGTAAACTTCTTGACCAGTGGGCAAAACACCAAACCTTAAATAAACTGCAATTTGTTGTTCAAGGTATCTACAAGTTATCAAAGATTGCAGATATCACGGACCTATTTGACGCCGTTCCCAATAGAGAAATGGACCCAAGTTCAAGAAGAAGCTTATTGAACATGATAAAGAAGGTAGCAAGATATCGTTCTGCTGCTAGGTTTCTGCACCGTACTGCGAAGAAATTCCCCATAGCTCGAACAATGGAGGCGGTTCCAGTCACCCTCCCTAGGAATGCATTTCAAAATCATCCATTCAAACATATTCCTGCGTTTAATTCCTTTCTCAAAGAGTCCGGAGCATTATATGGTACCAAAAAGAAGTTTGACCAGCTTTTTCGGCTATTACAATGCAACGAACAACAGGCTAGCGATCTGTTCGTGAAGCAGACAACAAAGACCTTATCGGACGGGAAGATTCATGCTGAGATACAGCTCATTTTCCACTGCGAAGCGAAACTGCGCGCTCCATTTCCCCGAGTCATTAGTTCTAGCAAAGATGCTTGTTTTTTATGCAATGCTTTTATCCAAATCCACGGGAAGTTTTATACACCACGTTGTCATGGCCGACTATATCCAGGATGGCGTCTCCCAGCATGTCCTGAAACAGCCGCTTTCGAGCAGCGGTTCATCGACTGTTTGCAGAAGCACGCTCAGAATAGCATACAGTTATTGTTCTCTAGGCGCAAGCGAACCATATATCCAGACCCTAATGAAAGTACAGTGATGACAATACCTATAACATCCTCCACGTTGAGCTCTGTTTTGCTCCTACCAAACGATAGTCGGTCTATTTGTGCACTACCTATAACATCGGCGGTGCCTCATCTACGTCTTCCGGTTGATCTTGCTTCTGATCTTCAAGTTCCATCTCTACCTGCAGGATGTTCACGGCACAGTGAGGAAAACTCAGCTTTCGCCCAGTTAGGGGGCAAAGAACCCAGTCTTAGGGGCACAACATCAAAAACAACAAACAGATCAGAATCGGTCCATGATGAAGACTCGAATATAACGCATCAAACTGCCAGAAATGGTACAAAGGTCAGCTCCATGTCAAGTTCAGCCACTGACTCGGCACCTTTCATGCTCTCCAGCAATGATTTGCCCTTTTGTCAGCGTGTGACATTCAATCAACGGCCCATTCAACTCAGCTACGAAATGACCACGTTTCTTTTGGAATTTGGAGCCGTGAAAGATGGACAGTTGTGCATTACACATCATGATGAAAGTCATTTCAAAAAATCCAATATAGGTACACCCACAACGATAAATATACTAGATATTCCAACAAACAGTGAGCTCAACGTCGAATCTTTCAGAAGCGTATCCCAATTCTCTATACGCATTTCACCATCAGAACTTCTGGATTTTGAATTCGCCTGGGATAGGGCCGAAGCGACCCATATTGCGTAACTTCCGGATTACTGTACTTCACACGCCATTCTGGAGATAACGAGAACACAGTGGCTGTTTAATAATACCAGTTCTATACCGCCGCCGCGAGTTACTACCCCGTTTTACCGATAGCTAGAGGGACCGATACGGCTACCAAAAGTGTTGTGCATCGCTCCAAATGGCATGGACCCGACGAAATATGGACGTTTCAATGTTGCAAGTCTTATTTCTTTTTGAACCCGATGAGTTAGATGGACGAGGAAGTGGCATCTTTATGCTCTAAGAGCAGCCAGTAAGGAACCGCTGTAGTGCTATATCACAGGCTATATAAAATGCATTATTCACGCTATTAGTGTGGAGCTTCACCTTTTGCTGAATTTTGTGACATGCTAAGATTGTGTAGTGCTACAGGGGCAAACAGAGGTCGGAGCGGCTGTAGTTCTAGGACTTTGCAGTACTACAGGGCAAACAGAGGGTGGAGCGGCTGTAGTGCTACAGGTGCTACTCTATTCGCCACCTACCAATCCGACTTTTACGAGGTGAGGTTGTGCAGTCCGTCGCATGAGCTAAAGCAATTAATTGGTTCAGCAGAATTGCAGCCCTTGCAAGTCCGCTATTGCGACGCTGTCGCGCATGCTCTTTACAATATGCTTTTGGTATTTCCAAGCTACCAAGACGGTTCTTCTTCACGAATCTGACTGCCAAGGTGCAATGAGAGATAGGAAAAGAGAACTCGATCGGAGTTGGCCGTGGTTCAGACTGGTGGCGACCGCAACGTCTTCGCTATTGTGGAGGTCTAATCTCAGTTAGGCGTCACCCCGCCAAAGCGTGGAATACAGCGTTTACTATCACTCTATGTACCGATCCACTAACTATATTTGTAGCACTAACTTCCGCTCACGTAAAGGCTTGCTTCAGCTACTCAGTGTTCAATGGATTCATTTGCTAGAGAAGCAAGCCGATGACCAAATCCTTCTAAAAACATCATTTGAAGGACGATATAATAAGGGCGATCCAAGATGTAGTATTGTACCATTAACATAACTTTCGGAAGATAAACGAAGATCTTGCAAGCGCCTTTGCCTGTATACTCCAGATGTCTTTTGCCTTGCCTAATTAGCTCTGGACCAAAATGCTTTAGAATATCTTCTGGACTGTCTTCGCCTTGTTGAAGAGCCTCTAAGAATTCTGCATCGTCCTAAAATCCCGCAGCTCGCCACACTGCCTTCCATTTTTCGACTGCCATAGCTGCTTCGGAACTTTTACTCTGCACATTTGTAGCGATCATGTATTCAACAACGTCGCAACGTTAATGCTTGGTTCTGTTCGTCTAACTAGAGCCGGGGTTCAAGCTCCTCCAAGCAGTCACCGCTTGTGTGATTGGCGTTTCTTGGCCAGTATTAATGCTAGATTCCGGCCTCAGTGGCTCCCTCAATCATGACTCCTGACCCGAGCAGCTTGCCCACTGTGGTCACAGAAATATCAATTGTCCACAATGCATTTTCACTCAGCTGAAGAAGAATGCTCCGCGCTGCCTTGGCAACAGCGTAGTTATGCTGTTGCGCATATGGCCCTCAAAGTCTGCACGAAGACGCGCTCCAACCGCTAGTTGTTATGGGAGCAACCCATAATGGTGTGATCGCGGCCAGTCCTACTGACGCTGTAATCTCGTTTCTAGCATAATAGTATTGTCGCCACGAGATGGATACACCTTGACAATTTCCAGACCAGCCTGGGCACAAATGCGTTCAAACTCAGGAAGGGATCTCTCCTTACCCCCAATGGCGAGAAGAGAGAAGTCCAGCCAATACAACGTCATCGGCCCGTGAACTTCCACTTTGTCTGGGACTAGCATGTCACAGATAAGCAGTCGGGAATCAAACGCCATGGCCGAAGCAGTGTTTCGCAATATCTCAATCGCTTCGGGATCATAAAAGTCGTGTAGGAGGCGGCGCATGAGATAGACATGGGCACCTGCGCAGCGGCGTTAATGAATAGTTCAAAATGCTAATTTAATCTGAAGATACTTGCCATCTATTGGCTGCGGAGTAAATATGTCATAAATCATCGGCCTAATACCAGGGATATCATCGGATTGCAAGGTGTTTATGACGGCAGGAGTGTCTTGCAACACGAGTCTTCCGCTGAAGGCCCCTCTGCAATCATTTTGAATCGCCAGAAGGGCTTGGCCTCTGCCACCACCGACGTCCACAATATATGGCCGCTCTTGCGATCCTTGTACCTCGAGGGCCTTGAGATCGTGGAAAGGGAACATGCCCAGGACGGGAAAATTTTTTGCCATGTTTTGCAGCGTGATATTCCACAGCCCACGCTGCTTCGGATTCGTGTCCAGCACCTCGTAGTATGTCATGCCTTCCATGCCTGATGTGAATGCGAACGGAGACTTCCTGCTGTCATACAGTTCCTTTGGCTCATGTGTGCTACAGTAGTTTGGCATGGTGATCCAAGCATGCATTATATCTACGCACACTCCAACGAAGCCTCCGAGGCCTGCCGTGGGATGAAGGGCACGTGATCGCTGATTGTGCGCATACTCGTCCTTTCCAGTTTCCTGGAAAATCCCACTCACGACGAGTACACGCATAGCCCTCGTAATGACAGTTGCATCCACATTACACGTTGAAGCTAGTGCTGGCGATGTTATACTTCCTTCCGACGGAATCATCTCAAATGCGCCGATACGAATCAGCAGATTCATGGCAGCGCCGCAGGCCATGTTCTCGAGCCACCTAGTTGCCATTTCATAAGGGCCTTCCATCGCAGCGCGTACGCCGTGGGCACGGTTCAGTAATGATTGGTGCTGCTCGATGGTCCCATCGTAGGATTCCAGTTCGGCCACGAGAGCCCTAGCCTCGTCAAGAGCTTTGGCAGCCGTTGCGCTGTTCATGGCGGTAGTGTGGTGCTTCGGGTCTTTTCGCTAATAATGACTTGTAGGGTTTACCTTTGCGCTGTCTTCTCAGGTTGAAAGCGGGGGAGAAAACAAGCATCAATATACTTATTTGTACGCGCCGTATGTAACTCAATGTTGACGTGTTGCCTGCAAGGTCGGAAGGCCAGTCCCACTCTAATGTGAGGGGCCACTAGCAGCAACAACAACAGAACAATCCAAATTCAAACCCCACCAGGTGCAAAACCTAGGACGAGCCCGCCTTCTTCAGATAATTTCTAACGACGCCATCTCGTCACTATGGCGAGCAGCTCCCTTCCGGATACCATTAACGCTGATGAGGTGAGAGAGCTGTCCTACGCTGTAGCCATAGGTGGCTCCTTGTAACAGGCATCGCAGGTGGACTTCTCGGCGGATCCTTCCGACTCTGTCAGTGAGGTACAGCGGCCTTTACTTCAACAAATACGAGACTGAAATGCTAAAAGCCCTAGGCAAGCAATCTCGGCTCCCTTGCGTCCTCGTTAACATCCATACATACGGAAATACTGCGTGGGGAGATTGGAGAAGGACGGCGGACGTATGCGGTGTATGGCAAAAAAGGTACGTTTCTAGCACACAAGCAAACGTTGATGAGCCAAGCATTTACGCATTTTCTCTATAGAGTACGGGTTTCCGATGGACGAGAAAGAGTTGGAACGGCTAGATGTCTGCCATACCAAGTACCTGGCGCTATTGAAAAAGAAGCTGTTTCTGTCGCCAATTGGTGAAGCGGACAAACCGCAAAGAATTTTGGATCTGGGATGTGGAACAGGTACCTTCTTGTCATTCATCTATTAAGGTCTATGTACTTATGCAGGAGAAAACAGGCGCATGGTGTATAGACGTGGCTGACACCTTTCCGAGTGCGGTGGTGAGTATGGATCTGACTCTATGGTTAGTTCTAGCTATGCTGACCATGACAGGTGGTCGGTGTCGACAAAGCACCAACACAACCCGACTTGTTCGTAGGCACAATCCTCTGCAATACATCAGGCTAACAGATAATCTAGTGTGCCGCCGAACTGTTCCTTTGAGATTGACGACATCGAAGAGGATTGGACATGGAAGGAGGAAAGTGCAGATTTCATATTTGCCCGTGATCTCATCCTCTCCATTCGAGACTTTCCTCGTCTGATCGAACAAAGTTACAGGTTCGATGCCCGGCTTTCTACACAGCTTGAGAGATGCTAACATAATTTATCCAGGCACCTCAAGCCAGGAGGATGGCTAGAGTTTCATTGTGTTACCGGGTTATTGCACTCTGACGACGGCACAGTTCCCAATGATAGTCCGTTACAAAGATTTTCCGAAATGCTCGAGGACTCTTGCATAAAGTACGGCACGCCTGTAGACGACCCGGTTCGATGGAAACGACAATTTCAGGACTGTGGCTTCGGCGATGTCACCGAGGAAGTGTTCAAGATGCCATGTGGCCCTTGGGCGCGAGATGAACGCCTTCGACTCATCGGCGCTTGGGAACAATACAATTTACTCAACAACTTGGAGGGAATGGTTCTGCGGCTCTTTCAAAAAGCTTTGGGGCAATCAGAGGAAGAGATCATGGTTAACCTAACTCAGCTACGGAAAGATATACGAAACCCGAAAGTCCACGCATACTGGCCGTTGTAAGTAGCGCGTTTCAGACAGACCTGACAGCTGATATCTGCGGCCTTTTTGTTACTATAGTATAGGACTAATCTCGAACTAGTTACACCGTTCGCGGCAGGAAACCGAGATCCTGAGTGGGAGAAGTTCTTTTTTTTTTTTTTTTTTTGGCGTGGGGGAGGGGGTGGGTATTGGTCAGGTATTCGTATTCCACGACTCTTATTTTCTGCTTGCTGATGGTAAATGAGAAAGGAACAGGCTCTTAGTAGTGTCGTAAATGCCCGCTGTAGCGAGGCTATGCGCTATTATGCCACAATGCAGACGGCGCATGTGTAGTTGCCCGTATTTTATGTGGCAGGGCGTGGTGGTGATGTGTGCGTATCAAGTGTAGATTACAACGTTTCTTTTAACAGATCCGAGTAGTGGTACTCGTTACAGGGAGCCTACTTGCTGCGGATGCGGAAGTCGTCTTCATGATTTGATTGTATTATGAGAAACCCACCCCCAAATCTTTGCTTCGCGGGACTGCCAACATTTTGGAACGCAATAGCTAGAGTGGATTACTTCCAGTCCGCTTCCCAGTGCTTGCGAAGATTTGCCACCACCAGCACCATGGCCGTGTGAAATATCCTCTATTACTACTGATTCCATTACTGTACAGTACAGTATTAATATCTTGTCTTAAACCAATATTGGTCCCCAGGCTTTCGCGATGGCGTAGCTTTCTTCTCCTGGTCTATTAGGCAATGATTTTAGCATGTCTCCACCGGAGGCAAAACTCCGCCTTTTAGTGGTGCCGGGAAGTATTTGGCAACTTGCTTCTAGACCGCGTCATTCATTGTCTTGAATTTTTGTCCCTGGTTAAAGATCGACCGTTCCCAGCTAAAAGATAGTCATTTCCCCAGAATCTTCATCAATATCATTTATAAGTGGTTGCAACATTCTAGGACTGGCGCGCCATTTCTCACGTGTAGCAAATCTACTTTTACGCCACGAATTTTCGGTTGTCACGGCATTTGACCCGTTGTCAAGCTTGAATGACAACTTTGGCGAATTTTGGTGAGTAAATGTGCGGAATTTTTGGATGCTGTTGATGTTATGCGGATGCTGAACTGGAGACGGTCGGGAGGCGATTTCCAACCTCGACGTTGTGCAAATTGGACGTCCCAGAAGGCTTGATTCGAGGTGCTTCTCTCTTCAGCCTATCAGCCCTTTCACGCTGTGCTGATTTGATCCAATTCTCAGCTTTGTCCACGGCAGATGATGGCGATAGTCTGTACTGCAAGAGATAACGCATAGTCACCGTGTTTATTTGTCCGAGTCCGTTTCCCCTTATTGAAGCTAGCTAAGCGTCGCGGTAATTATCGAAGCAGTCGCCCGATAAGTTTAGAAGAGGGCAACAAATGTATTGTACTGAATAGAAGTCAACTGATCAAAAATTCTCATTTGCTTTGGTGCCTACGCGGCATCCGACCATGACACGCTAGCTTTTGCCGCCACATCACGCCATGATTCTGGCGAGCCTGATCTCTTCTTTTAATCCCAGATTTAGACACATGAATTATTATATGGGCAATCGAAGGCATGTTGTGGTTTGTCTCCTACCGCCCAGCATGAGTTACCGGCTATTCATTATGCACTGCGGTGCCTCAAACACTAGAAGAAGTGTTTTTGTTGACGCGAAGTGTCGGCTGCATACTCTCGGGTTTAAATGTGATTGTACAAGTGCAGAGATGGTGAGTTTTGGAGTGTCACATCATTGTGACGAGGCCTCATTCTCATGCGCCAAGGTTGATCATTGTTCAGGTCGTTCAATTCGTGTGGACAGCTCGTTTCCATGAAAGTAAACTTCTCACGCCACGTAAGGTAACACGCCTGAACTTTCCCACAACTCTAGGAGCCATACTTTCCAATCGAGTAGCTTGTTTACCTCAAGACTCAAGACAAGCATCGACTATGCGACATTAGAACCGTCCACGGACGCGGTGTTTGTTGAGCTCTTATCCGTAGTGGCAAGCACACAGCATAGCTGCGGCCCTAGTGCGGTTTTACCAGATATCATGGGTGAAAAAGTTAAGGGCAAACGGCACGGATGCAGGGGCTTGCGTTAGACTAGCGTGTAACGTTACTTGCCATTCCCCAGAGCGATAGGCCATGGATGAGTCGTAGCAATTTCGCCGATGCAGATGATCTTGCCAGCGTCCACTTGAATGGACCGTCTCGCAAGACTGTTTTTCTCTGTGTCACACACAAATAGTATAGCCAGACATCAACTTTCTTGTATTATTATAAAAACTTGAAGAACTGCATAATATTCTGTGGCACTCAGTTGTTGTACGTTGAAAGTAACATTCTATAGCTAAGCGGCGTCGCGTAGACGTGATTCGGCGCGCGCGTGTCGAGAAAGCACGTTTCAGTACCAGATGTCGTAAGGTCGCGTGTCGTGGTTTCAGAAGACACGGCATGGCGAGCAGGACGCGCAAGTTGGCTGGGGCTCCAAGGCTCGATAGCTACCATATGGAAGACCATCCACATGAATGGTATCTTTGGTGATGCTCCGGGGACGGAATTCTTGAGAGACTCTTGCTCTGCCTTTTATCGCTTCCTTCTTGCCATGAGAATCCCGCCCCCCCCC